>JANHGC010001576.1:55483-66319 GCA_027560395.1 Boaedon fuliginosus
GGCAGCAGGCGGCCGCGGCCATGAGGCAGCTGTCGGTTATTTCCTCAGCGCTCCATACGGCACAGGAATGGAGGGAGAGAATGTAGGAGACAGGAGGAAGGAAGGATGCAGGGAGAAGGAAGGGAGAAATGAACACAGGCAGGGACGGAGGAGGAAGGAGGGAAGGGAGGAGAGAAGCAATGAAGGAAGAAGGGAACCAGGAAGGTAGAGGGCAAGAGAAGTAAGAGAGAAAGGAAGGGAGGAGGGAGGGAGGGAAGGAATGAAGGATGGAAGGAAGAAGGAAAGCAGGAAGGCAGAGAGAAAGAGAAGGGAGGGAGAAAGGAAGGGAGGAAGAGGGAGGGAGCGAGGAAGGAGGAAAGAAAGAAGGAAGGATGATGGCAGCCCATTAAAAAATTACCCGGGCAATGCCGGGTAAACAGCTAGTAAGAAATAAACCAAAGTTGTTCTGGAGAAACTATATATGTAAATAATTGCTCTGAACCATTTTTAGTTGAAAATTGTGCAGGTTCCTTATGATGTTAGATTGATTAATATAATTCAACTTTGAATGTTGTATATATAATTTCAACTCAGAAGAAATGTATTACTAGTTTGTTTTAGTTGGATTTGTTATATGACGATCTCAATTTTACTTTTGTGACTTATCTGCCTTTTTTTTTCTCCAGCCATTAAGTCCAAAAGGAGCCTGGAGTTTCAACCTTATAAATAAAAAGTTTACTACTGCTATTGTGTTTGTTGTGTTTGATTTCTGATTTATTGTATAAAGGTATTGTACAAACGTATTTGAGACACTCAAATAAAAATGCAAGGGTAATATCTTCTCATGTACTCATGTAATTTTGGTTTGTCCTGGGTCTATCTTTTGAACTGATGTTTATGATTGCATATCTTCAGAAAACATCTGCCAGGCACCTCCTTTAAATCAGAAGTGTAAAGAAAAACATGATCTAAAATGGAATCACTGCTCAACACTGTCTGAAGACACAGCCAGGATATTTTAATGAAATTTAGATTGGACAAATGTGTCAACTGTACTATTAACAGGGTAAAATAATGAAAACTGAAAGTATCAAGATACCCTATGGAAATAATAGCAAGAGACTGCATGACAAATATCATTACAAATACCTGGGCATTATCCAGGATATACATCAAGGACACGCATCAAGAAGGTTAGTAGTGAATACATCATGAGAGCCTCGAAAAACTTGTTAAAGTCCAAACACAGTGGAGGAAATACCATCAAGTCAATTAATACCTGGGCAATTCCAATAATTAAATACTGGTATAATGGACTGGACTAAAAGAGAACTAAAAGCCCTGGACAGGAACATCAAGAAAATAAGGAGATGCAGTGAAGCCAGTATATCCTGAAGGCTTATTGAGTATTGGAGAAATCAAACTGGCCTAGGAGAAAAACCAAATGAAGAATATAAAAGAGACATGGCAAGGCAAATATTAAATGCCCAGAACATACAAAAATGAGCAGGCAAAGTAAATAAAAACAAGACCTGACAATGGCTAAGACAGCCGCCTCGAGTGACCCTTGATCGGGGAAGAGAGGCACGGTATAAATAAAATAAACAAACAAACAAACAAACAAACAAATAAATAAATAAATAAACAAAGAACAGGAAACTTGGAAAAAGAGACAGAAGGGGTAATACATAATGGGCATAAGACCAAGCCTTAAGAACAAATGCAAAGTCAGAATTGAGAAAGACAACAACAGACACAAATGCCATATCTGCAAAAAAGCCGAATACCACCTAATTAGCTGCTGAAAAAGCCTAGCCTGAATACAAGCAACAGCATGACAAAGGAACAACAATGGTGCAATGCAGTATCTGTAAGAAATACTACTTGCCTGCAAGTAAGAACTGGTAGGGCCACAAAATAGACAAAGCAATAAAAAAAATGAAGAAGCTAATGTACTCTGGGACTTCAGAATTCAAATAGTCAGGCGCCTGCTACACAACATACCAGACCTAACAACCATTGATAATAAGGACAAAAAAGTCTGAATAATGGATGTTGTAGAACCTGGAAACAGCAGAAGAGAAGAGAAAAAACTGGAGAAAATAATAAAACATAAAGACCTGCAAATAGAAGTATAATGACTGTGGCAAAAGAAAGCAAAGATAATACCAATAGTAATAAGTGTCTTGGCTACAATTCCAAATATCTCGAGCACCATTGGCATTGTCAAAATCACCCCCAATCAGCTGGAAAAGGTAGTTTTCCTTGGAACAGCTTACATCCTACAATGATACTTTTAACACTATTAAATAACAATATCTGTCTATCTCAAGTCCTTGGGAATGACTCACTAGCTGGATAAAAATGCCAAATCAAGCCTAAACATCTGGCTGACAGTGTGACTAACCATAATATATTCATAATAAATCCATATTTATTAAGATACCATTGTCATAAGCGTTTGGTATAGGCTTTAATCAGGGTTGGGCTGCTGAGGGTTCGCAGGA
This sequence comes from Boaedon fuliginosus, assembly GCA_027560395.1. Lineage (NCBI taxonomy): Eukaryota > Metazoa > Chordata > Lepidosauria > Squamata > Lamprophiidae > Boaedon > Boaedon fuliginosus. The sequence continues at coordinate 57,970 of JANHGC010001576.1, forward strand.
GTTCAGGCAATCTTCTTGCTAAAGATCTGTCCAATTTGGCGAACCTCCAAATTTCACTCCTGGCTGGTAATTCTCAGTGTATATCTGAAGCTATGCAAGTAGTTGCTATACTTTGGAAAGATTTTTTATAGGTGAGGAACAATAAACAAAACTACTGAGAAGTAATCTCAAAGGTACTTTTTTCAAAAGGCAACTGGATTAGATTTTGAAGAAGAAGACATTTTGCTTCTCGTCCAAAAAGTTCTTCACTTCTGACTGTATGATTATTATACTTGTTTTGTCTTTTTTTTTAAATTAAAAATTAGAACATTGAATTTTGTCTCTGTAAATCAGTTTCAGTTAATTCTGGATTTTTAGCTTATCAGCCTCTTCTTCTGGGCTCCATCCCATTTGTTAACCCTTAGCTACCGTATTTTCAACAGTGGAAGTGGATGGTCTGGGAAAATATGACAGTCTTTCCACTTCCCAAAATGTTGGTAAGTAATAATTGAACTGTGCAGAAGAGAATGCCTAATTGCTTAGCCAAATGTATCTCAGCTGACTAAAATGTATAAAAATTAAAAATAGCAATGGCACTTAGACTTATATACCACTTCATCCATAGTGCTTTACAGCCCTCTCAAGTGGTTTACAGAGTTAACATCTTGCTCCCAACAACCTGGGTCTGCATTTTTGCCGACCTTGGATGGAAGAATGAACTGCATCTTTTCAGCAGAAATAACCTATCACTCAGATAGCCAGTCCCTATGTCATCAAAAAGGTAATGGCCACCACCTTAAATTATGTCTGGAAACCAACTGGTAACCAGTGCAGCTTGTAGAGCTGTGGAGTGAGACATGGGTAAAACAGCACCCCCTTCAGTGCCTGCATCCCCATATTTTGGACCGACTGTAGTTTTGGATGATCTTCAAAGTCAGCCTCAAGTAGAGTGAATTCCAGTAATCTAATCACAAGGTGACTGGGACATAAGTAATTGTCTTAAGGTTGTCCTGATCCAGCAAAGGGTACAATTGGTGCATTAAGTATTCCTGTGTCAAAGTCTGTTCTTTGAGCAGGAGCAGAGACTCGGAGGGGATCTCCAGATAGTGCATTTTGGAGAAATGCAACCCTGATGAGAGTCAGCAGTGCTGTATCACCAGATCTGAGATGGTGTAGTGGAAACAAATATAATCATTCAGGATTGGGCCATGGTGGTAGAGTGGTTAGAATGCAGTATTTCAGGCTAATTCTGCTGAAGGCTGACTGCTAGCAGTTTGGCAGTTCACTGGCTCAAAGTTGACTCAGCCTTCTATCCTTCTGAGGTTGTAATTAAGGACCCAAATTGTTGGTAGCAATATGCTAACTCTGTAAACCACTTAGAAAGGGCTGTAAAGCACTGTGAAGTGGTATATAGGTCTAAGTGCTATTGAGTCTGAGTCTATTCAGTCCCTTCCAGGCACATAACCTCCAGGCACTCTATCAGGACTTTTATCACATTGGCCACATGGCCAGAGATTGAGATATATTCCTATCTATGGTTGGTAAGATCCATTCTTTGTCTTTGTCCAGTGGAACTTCAGGTTGCCTTGGCTTTATTTCCAATGCTCCACGTTTCACATTTTATTTCAAATATATGCAGAAATATCAAAATTTTAAACAGAAGGCATCAAAAGTTTTAAGCACCACTGTAGAATGAAACTATTATTATAAAAGGAATTATTAATGAAATTCAACATGATTCCTAGATGCTTGACTGGAATTCCAAAAAAGGTTGAGAGGATTTCCCTACTTTTTCCTTTTATTTACCAAAAAAGCTTCCAAACCTATTATCTTTTTACAAAGGTCAGTGACGTAGTTAGAGAGATAAATGTTTGCATCCTTTGGTAATAAATGTTTGCATCCTTTATATGAACACTACAGTGTATGACTTCTGTCACCTTGGATCATTATAATATTGTTTTATTCAGTAATGCTTCCTTTTTTCTTCCAAACTGAGATTCTTTCTGAGGTAAATAGGCATCCTGCTTGTCTTCTTCTACTGCTTAAAAGTACTGGCTTCTCTTTTTGTTACAGTTTTTGTTGACTTCAGGTTGACCTAACTATTGTGGCTGAGCAAATATTGAGCCAGTTAGGAGGAAATTTTAGGGACCCATTTACTTGGGTAAAAACCAAATGATGCTAGTGGGCTGAAAATATCAAACCAATATTCAAACCAAGCCAGTGAAAGAAGTAAGAACAGAGTTACAAGGCAGATCAAATGTTTGTTTTTTTTCACAAAAACATGAAGAAATTCTGAAAAAAAAAATGGCAGTTACCATAGAGGTAACAAACAGGTCCAAACATGTTTAAATGCTATCAGAAGGCTGTGGCAAGAAAGATAGGGAAACTATTTGTTTTATCCATGTCTATTGAAGATGAAACACTCAGAATTTTTAAAAGCTATTTCTACTTATTATATGATTTAGAAAGAATAATCTCTAGGATGTTTGATGAAACACTTTAGGTTAAAAAAAACCATATCTTCTAAAGACTTTATCTCTTGATTCTTCGGAAGGACAAGCCATCAGGCAGACAGCTATGAAGTGGTTAACTGACACAACAGGTCTTTTCCAAATAAATGAATTCATTCTTTTGCTTCCCCAAACTATAAAACAATGCGGCAAGTTCTCTGGTACATTCCATTTTATGAAATGCTGGCAGTGATTAAATCTCTTGCTATTCAGGAGCGTGTAACAGCCCTACATGCTAGAAAGCCTTGTAAAAGAATATCTTTCCCAGGAAAATTCACTCACTCAAAGCCCATGGGAAATGGGGAAAATATACCTTTGCATTTCTAAAAGGAGAAGCTATAATAATTTCATATAAATGTTTTCAATCAATGATGTTTGAAAAGGCTCTTAATTTCCCATCTATCAGCTCTCTTTTCAATTTTTGCCTTCCAAATGTATTGTTGTAGTCCTAACTTATCCGAAGAATGCCATTTTCAGAATTCTGCCTCATAAGCTTTAATTTGTTCAGTATAATAGGTTATGAAATGTTTTCCCAATTAAAGCTATTTATTTAATGTGTGTATGCCTTTGATTCATTGTTGGCAACTGCCTGGATTGGTCTCTGCAGTTTTCTTGGCAAAGTTTTATGGAAATGGTTTGCCCTTATCTGCTTCCTAGGGCTGATGAGAGAGAGGGACTGGTTCAAGGATATCCAATTAATTTATGCCTAAAGAAGGACTAGAACTTGTGGTTTCTAGCCCAGGACCTTAACCACTACACTAAACTGGCTCTCTATTTATTTAATACAATTGTTTAAATAATTATATGTTTAAACTGTTTTTTAGGATTACATCTTCAAACTCTAATAATCATGGACGAAAATCAGCTAACAGCTATGCTAACAAGGAAACTTATCTTTTTAGGTTGCTTTGAACAACATGAGTAATAAAATGATACCAAAATTATTTTGATTGTTTTCTTAAACTTCTGCGCAGATGGGACTAAATGAATATCCGTATTGTACTTGATCATATTAAGGGTAATGTTGAGAATGGTCTTTAAATAGCAGATTATATTGCTTTATGGTGAGAATTCAAGCAGGACTTTGCACATAACATTCAGTGAAAGTGGGCCTTCAGATAGGATGATCCCATGCTATTCAAGTGGCGTTTTTAAATGAGCTTTATAGGAAACTCCAGGTAGTATGTATAGTAGCGAAGTAGATCTTTTTGGAAAACTTTTTGTTTTTGAAACTAATAAAAAATGTATAATAATCTCTTTGGGGGCCATTAGTACTAGTGAGGACAAGTCCAATCATTTTGCTTAGAATATTGACTGATCTAAATTATTCCTAGTTAGCATTCCCAACCCAGATCACAGAGTTGCTGTTGTGGGGAAAATAGGAGGAAGTAGTATTATGTATGTTCCCTGCTTTGATTTTTTCCTGAAAATAATAATTAAAAATCTAAACCAATTGTTATCAGAAAACAAGTTTGATAGGCTCAGGGCTCATAGTATCTTTGATCAGATCTTTTTATAAACCAGTTATGCTCTTCATTTGAGAGCCTTTTTGTATTCATATTGTTATTCATATTCACTCCTCTTATACAGGGGGAAAAATAATCCAGAAACTTCAGTCCAAAATAAGGAAACAGAACTATTAAATGTTACAAAATACATGACCTTAACTAGTATTATAGTGCCAGTCTGTTTACAGACCCAGTAATAATGGCAGGGGGAGGGATTAAACTCCATTGTAGACAAACAGTGGACTAAATGGATGACTACTTATCTTTTAATGGTTTGGACTAATGTAAGATTTTCAACTTTTTGGGGGGGAAGTATAACATTCTGGAGATGTTAAGAGAGTCAGAATTGATTTATTCTATCTGTCTTTCTCTTCCAATGGGAATTGTGGTTCCCCCCTATGGTTTATTTAGCATGGCAGAAGAACCAAAACCTGTAGTTTCTTTCACCTGCTAGTAAGCGAGACCTGCCTGACAGAAGACACCATGCCCTAGGCAAAACTGTATGGTAGCATATGAAATATGCTCACACAATTTGAGGTTAACAGAAGCTACCTGATTTCTTTAACTAAATATTTCTTAAATATAGGTTGTGTCTGGTTCCCTAATTTTTATTTCAGGAAACTTTATGTAGTTTATTTTTGCTTTCAACACTCATTTTGATATAATTAATAAACTTTCTTGAATTAATTCTAATAAGACTTGGTAGAATTATCACTTGCTAATCTTTAATGAAATTTTAAACTCTTAGTTCTTAGGATTTGAAGCAGGGGTGGGATTCAGCCGGCTCGGTCCAGTTGAAGCAAGTGGCCGGGAGGCAGGGCTGGGTGTGATGAGTGACATCACCCATCCAGTCACATGACTACCAAGCCTGGCCACCAAGCCACACCACCCTTGTTCTGATTCTACACGGTTTGGAGAACTGGCAAATTGGACCACCTGTTTTTCAGGCAAAGAAATGGCCTGAAAAAGGCCCCCAAACTGGCCTGAAAAGGCCCCCAAACTGGCCTGAAAAGGCCCCAAAATGGCCCGAACAACCCTGCCTGAAAACAGCCTGAAAAATGGCCTGTTTTTCAGGCTGCTTTCAGGCCATTTTTCCAGCCAAAATCAGCCTGAAAATGGGCTGGAAAACAGCCTGAATCTTACCTGTTCCTTTGAGGTGAGTGGCCGGGAGGCAGGGCTGGGTGTGATGAGTGACATCACCCATCCAGTCACATGACTACCAAGCCACACCCACAGAACTAGTAGTAAAAAAAAAATTGAATCCTACCACTGATTGGAAGTTAAGAGCCTCGGTGGCGCAGTAGTTAAATTCAGTACTGCAGACTTGTTGGCTGTTAGCAGTTTGGCAGATCAAATCTCACAAGGCTCAAAGTTGACCCATCCTTCCATCCTTCTGAGGTCGGTAAAATGAGCACCCAGATTGTTGCGGGCAATATGCTTACTCACTGTAAACTGCTTAGGGAGAGCTGTATAAGCACTGATAAGCGATATATAAATATAATTGCTATTGCTATAAGTTGTATTTAGCAGAGATATACAATTTGGGAGATCTGCAGCAGAACTGGCTATCCTTGATAGACAAGACTTTTATTTTGGTTTGTTACTTATGCGGCATTCTGGTTTGTAAATGAGGTTTGCAGAATATACATTATTGATTAATTTAGATCTTTCTTTGTGCCAACCCTTAACATTAGCTATTTAAAATTGTATGCAATCTTTAGAGCTTACCCTGCAACACTAATAAATAATAATAACAACTATTTTCCTAGCATTTCTTTTCTACAAATGTTTTTTTTCAAATGGAGTATTATTCATTGGTTGCAATAAAAATCGACTAACCAGCTCCTTCACCAAGTCTGCCATTGTGAGCTGACTGGCCTAAAGTCACCCAATTTCATACATAAAGTGGTACTAGAAGTCACAGCCTCCTGGTTTCTAGCCTGGTGCCTTAATCATGAGACCAAACTGGCACTTATTATAACAATAATAATAAATATCAATTACTCTTTAACAGATTGACAGATTTCTGGCAAGTGGTAGCTTCTGCATTAAAGTTTTAGCACTGATATTTATTTATATCCTTTTTAGGCGAAGAGTGTTGGCTATATCAGATGGTATTGAACACATTGGGAATCTCCGCTGGGAACTGGCACTATGTCTTCTGGCTGCCTGGACTATCTGTTACTTTTGCATTTGGAAAGGTACAAAGTCAACTGGCAAGGTAAATAAAACATATGTGCTACAATTTATGTTGCATAATATCATTTGGATTCTCTTTTCTTTACTTATAAGTGCTGAGGAATGTTCATGAATTTCCCACAAGGTTAGCTTTCTTCTATTTATTATTAAACACTGGTGAGCTGTCTGAGCTCTTTCAGCAAATAAAAAATGTGACATTTCATGGATAAAAATATTAACAAGAAACTGGGTGAATCAATTTTTAAAATTGAAAGAAAGAAACAATAATGTTTCTTCTTCTTTAACCATTCCAACAAAAAGCATTAAATTGTAGACATTGTTTTTGCATATCATGGTAATAATTCAAGACTCAAGCCTAACTCCTATATGAATGAGGTATATGCTAATTCATATGGCTCAGCTGATCCCTACCAGCTATATTTCTCTGTCCTGTCAGTGTAATCAGCTAATCAAGGATTGAAATATCTCTTCTGATTGTTTGATGATGATGATGATGATGATGAATCCAAAAATTCTGGCTAAGCATGGCTTTTTCTAGGCATCTTATTCTTAGCTTTCTTTAATTGCTTGCTCAGGCATGCTATAATATAAACTAGGAGTGAATTTGGATTAGGACTTGCAGTTAGTCACCAGTGGGATTGATGTAATTTAAAGATTTAAGATATTCTGCACAAGGGCTAGCTTTAATCAAAATGATTTCTGCTAGGCTTGGGCTTGTTGCTTTAACAACATCAATATAAATTATTCCCTACAGATGAAAAACAGGTAAGAGGCATTCTGTAATCAATGCCATTTGAAACTATGTGGAATCACAATGAGTTGCAGCAATTTGCAATCCCTTTCCCTACATACATTCTACCTTTAAAAATATAGAGCATATGAAAGGCCGATATAGCCATAAATTTCCGTTGCAATGATTTTGAGTATCTCTGTGTTATTAATGTTAAGATGTTGGACTAGGGTTGAGGAAACTTAGCATTCAATCAGTGAAAATTAAATCTGAGAAAGTTCCAGGCTAAAGCTCCCCAAGTGACTTTAGGCCAAACACTGTGACTTGAAGAATGATATGTATCCTGCCCTGAGTTATTTAAAGCAAGGAAAATGTATATGTCCTTTGCCTGAATATGCATATGTATGTTAGCAGAATTAAACTAATTTTATCTTCAGTTTAAACTTGAGAGAAATAAAATATAGTGTTTTCATTGTAGTTATTGGTGGAGTGCACTGTTTTCTAAATTTGTTTCTCTGAGGGCCCCTTATTTTAAAAATTAGGAAGGTATCACAAAAGGCTTTTGTTGACATGTGCTACATTTATCTATATTTACTGTACAGAAATCTTCAATTTATGACTGGTTGATTAGCAACAATTCATGCCATCCCAAAACATACTTATGACCCAGATTCAAAGTTCTGATGGCCAGAACCTCCTCTCAGCCCATGGAGATGTTCCACAATCAGTCCATGTTTTATGGCTGTTTGCAGTATGTCATAGATACATGACCACAATTTACAACTTGTTTTGGCAGAAACCAACATTATTTCTAATTTCTAACAAAAAAGGAAAAAAAAAACCCACCACCCATTGCAGAGAATTAAGTCTTAAGTGTTCTATTAACAATAGCTGCAGAAAATGTGTAAAATTGGCATGGTCACATGACTACTCAATTAACACTGGCACAACATGTAACTCTAATTCCAGACTCAATTCCAGTTATAAATCAAGGATGGCCTGTATTAAAAATTAAAATGAATGTATTTTAATATTTATGCATTGAATCATGTAAAAATAATACTGAACCCATTAGATATTAACATAAATAAAACAATTTTCATGAAACAATTATTTTTAACAAATAAATAATAATGAAGACATTTTAAATTTTTTCAGGCCCTTTCAATAGCTCACAAACAATTTTGATTTTGTGGAACTTTTGTGGTCTTGGCGGACCTATGGGCCTGAGGACCATATTTTTAAGAAACCTTGGTGTAGAGCATTACCAACTTCCTTTGGATTAAGTGCAATGAACTGCATTGCATATTTATTTATTTATTTATTTATTTATTGAATTTATACCCTGCCTCATTTCCCCTGTTAGGGGGAACTCTAGGCGGCTTACAACAAATAAAAATCAATACAATATATCATTAAAAATT
>JANHGC010001576.1:69990-81473 GCA_027560395.1 Boaedon fuliginosus
TTTTGTTATATTGTATTGTGAGCCGCCTCGAGTTCCCTTCGGGTGAAGAGAGGCGGGATATAAATTTAATTAATAAAATAAATAAAATAATAAAATAAAGTTATATTCATCCCTATAGTCTTCTGCAATGTTCTATGGCTGAATATGACATTTTATTTCTTGAAAAACCTTTTGGTTACCACCAATAAATCCTGCTTTGGGTGAGGATTCTTATATATATTATCAAGAGTGAATAATGAAACAGTGCTTTGTTAATGTTTGAATGGTACAAATCAAATTTTATTCTGATTTTTTTCTTCCTTTTTTACATAATACATAACCCTGATCTAATTTAAACATCAATATTTTGTTTTAACACTATGAGCAACATACTATGCTGATGTCTGTCATTGACTTCTATAGAAAGTTTAAAAATGAAAGAAAAGAGACTAAGGTTGTCGTACATATACAGATAGATCCTAAAAATGTTCTATAAGAGTTTATTAGAAACTCTTTAGGAGGATAATGGATTGAAGGATGATTTAGTATGATCAGTATAATATGCAAACATGAATATTATTGTTGGATTGTTTTAAAGTTTGAAAAATCAGCTAGTCTTACTAATTTACATAATAAATGTTGCACCTTAAAACTGATAATTATAACATACTGTATGTCCCTATAGATTTACTATTTATTTAATAGCACATTGTTATTTGCAGACCTTCTCCTTCTAGGAAGAATGCCTGAATGTTAGTGTTTGTTGAAATATGATGTTAATTTCTGGAGAGATTGGCTAGCCATAACTTATTAATAGCTTGATTAAAATATTTAGACTAGCAATAATGGATGCAATTGGGAAATGCACTGAGAAGGAATTGTGAAAAGTGGGCGGTGAAGACATATGGAACTACAGCTGGACTACAGATTTGCCATTTGCTTCTTATTTTTCCCATTTTAAAAAGAGTACAGAACTAGAAAATTGACACCATATGGGGCTGATAAAACCTAACATCTGCACATTCTCATAACATTTAGGAAACATGCCTGTGTATCTTTTATCTGCTGCTGCAGTAGTCCCATCAGAAGGAGTTAAGCTCCTGTTGCCAGCAGTTAAGACTCAGTCAGTGATTCCACACAGAACATTTTTTTTCAATAGTGGACTATTTAAAGCCTTCTAATGGATTCAATGAGGCATAAAGAAAAGTAAAAAAGGGACAGCTGAAGAAAATAAAAGAGAAAGATGTGCGGGAAGAAAAAAAAAGAAAAAGGAACTGAGGGCCATTGTAAGGTTTTAGGAAAAGGAAACTAGGCAGCAATTATTATATCTCCTGAAGTGTCTTTTGTTTTGGGTTAAAGTAAGAGAGGAGAATGGTCCTTCATAGTGAGGCTTTAACATGCAGCCCAAGATTGATCTCTGTATTCAGAGAAGGAAAGTAGAACGTTCATGAGATGCATGCAGAGTTTTAGGCTTTCCAGCATTCTCCGTCTGAAGTTTTAAAACCCTGTCTCTCCTTCTCTCTTAACTCACTGCTGAAAGCTTAAGGATATCGCTGAACTGCTAACAGTGGAAATCATGGAAATCGTTGCGCAAGTCTAGAACACTTTTTCAGTCAACTGCAATCTGCACTGAATTGAAATAATACATAGAAACATTTATTTTCACACACATATACCCCACTAACCCCAACTTGGTTCTTTGTCTCAATAGCTTTTTTAAATTGGCATTCCACTGTATGAACTAATTAGGGTTCAGTCTAATAGACATGAAAAGAAGTGTAGTTTTAACCAAAAATTTCTGCTGGATTTGTTTAGCTATAAAAATTCAGGCTTAGGGAAACTGAGTCACTACTGCTTTACATGTACTTATGTGTGAGTCTGTGTGCTTTGGATAAACACAGTGTAACTGTAGTCATACACATTTCCATCTTTTTTAGCTGGAATTTCCCCCTTTGTGTAAAGCAAGCAGTGATTTCAATTATCCAAAGATCTGGTCTCCCTGTATGTTTATGTTTATTTGATTTATACCCCGCCTTTCTTCCCCAACAGAGGGAACATATTCTATAATGTAGTCAAAATAATGAACAATAATAAAATAAGTTAATCCATGATATATAAGTAAAAGAAGAACAGAAAATAGCATGTCATTTTAACATATGACTGCCTATTTACTAATAATCTACTTTCAATCTTCATTGGATCCTTTCATATAAATATAATTACATGTGAGTATTTGAACAAGTTACAGTGAACATTTTTCCAAGCACTTAGGGCATGCTGATCAACGTGCTAATTATATGCAGATTAGAGAAAGTTGAATGATTTTTGGCATGCAACAAAGAAAAGCTAAATGGAAGCTTCAAACTGAAATTATAATAAGGACTTTAACAATGCATAGTTTAATATTCATGGGAATTAATGGGAGAGTAACGCCGGGACAAATAATAAAATGTACCATATAGTGTTCTTTTTGTACATGATTTGCTAAACCCACACAAATATACGACTGGGGTGAGCTTCCCTGCTTTGTGCCGTCACTGCCCAGAGTGGAAAGGCTTGGAGAGAGAGAATGAAGGGCTCAGCTCCGAGCTTTTCTACTCCGCGACGTCCGCAGGCAGCAATGGTGCAAAGCGTTGACCGGGGAAGAGAGGTGGGGTATAAATCTAATAAATAAAATAAAATAAAAAGCAGTGACAGCCTCTTTTTCAGCATGCTGCTGCTGGAGGGACTTGCCCATGCACTGGCTCCTCAAAGAAGGTCCCAGCGCTGTGAGAAGATGCTGTGAGAAACGTGCAAGTAGGAGCCAGCACGTGTGGAGTCCCTCCAGCAGCCTCTTTTTCCTCATGAACTTTGTGGGTCATGTGACTGAGTGGATGTGGCCCACTCAATGTCACTCACAGCAAGGTGCTGCCTCACCTTTCTGTGAGTGACATTGATTTGGCCATACCCACTCAGTCACATGATCCACAAAGCCACACCCACAAAACCATGCCCACAGAACCAGTGGTGGGATAATTTGAAAACCGCCACTGCCTGCTGCCTAATGCAACTTTCCAAGTGAAACTTTAAAAAAAAATGTTGGAAACTTATACCATAAATTTAATAGTAGTAAGTACAAATGTGGTAATATCAATTTATCTACCATAGCATGTTCATTTTACCACCACTATTCCTATATTGGAAACTATGCACTACCATTGATGTTGTGATCACAAGAAACAAAAAAAAGAGCCAATGTTAAGAAGACAGCCAGTTAGATGTAGTGGTTAAGATACCAACCTAGAAACTGGGGGACTGTGAGTCTTGCTTTAGTCACAAAGCCAGCTACGTGACCTTGAGCCAGTTACTGTCTCTCAACCCTAGGAAGCAGAGACAACCACTTCCAAACAATCTTGCAAATAAAACTGCAGGGGCTTATCTGGAAAATGAGTACGAGTCAAGACTAAATTGAAAGTGCTTTAAAAAAATGAAGGATCAAAGTCTTGTACTTCTATAACTACTGTTTCAATTTTAATGAAAATACATTTTTATTAGCATTAATGAATATTTACAATAGCAGCTGCATATATAGTTTCAAAAGTATTTAATTCTACAGAAAGAAGAGAATATTTATAGCTCAGGGTTGAACTGTGGAATCTTTCTCTCTGACCCTCGTGGTTTGGTTGCAGATGTTTCATTGACAAACAAGGTAAGACACACTGACATTGTTATCTAGTATGGTAATGAAATGTCTGCAAAATTATCATCAAGGTCAGAGTTCAAGGACCCCACAGCAATTAATTATTTCATATCCTTATTGTTGTAAGCCGCCCGGAGTCCCTCTGGGAATGGGGCGGCCTATAAATTATATTAAAAAAAAAGATGCAATATAACTATTTACTTTAAAACATTATTTTAAATGTTTGTAACTTTCTTTCTCTATTAAATTTTAAAGATTATTAAAACCAGCTTGGAATAGTAATCAGATAACAAATGGGAAATATGTTGATATCAAATAAACATTATTAATGCCGATATAGTTTGTATTTAAAACTTGATTCAAAATATATATGAAGCAATAGAAATACCATTATTTGCATGCCAGGCTTCCATGACTTAGAACTGTGTTGGTGAACCTATGGCACGCATGCTGGAAGTGACACACAGAGCCATCCTTCCGGGCATGTGTACTGATGTTAAAGTGGGTCCACCTACCCGCCCGAGCTCTCTGGCAGTCTCTAGTACCTCTAGCTGATCTGTGTTCCAGCTCTGCATTGTTTGGAAACACAGTTGATCATCAGGTCAGCTGTGTTTCTGCTCTGGATATATACACACATGTGTGGGGGGCAGGGCAATCACAGGGGGTTTGCACATGCATGCATACGTGACCCACCATGCTCCACCACCCATCCGCACATGTGCACATGACCCCTTGGCACTCTCCCACCCACCTGCGCATGTGTGCAGAGCCAAAACACAGCTGATCCAACGATCAGCTATGTTTCCAAACAATGCAAAGGGGAGGGCGGGGGAGCGTAGAGTAGGGGTGTGGGGGGTTGCACATGCATGCATGCATGGGAGGGTGCAGGGGCAGTCAACCATACATGCACGGCCATGTGTATGGTCTTCCAGCACTCAGGGTGGCAAAAGATTCACCACCACTGACTTAGAACATTCATCATGATTAGTTTACATGATCATGATAATCTTAATCTTAAAAGGTTTGAATGACTATAAAATACCAAGAAATCAAAGAGTGGAGCCCAAACACTAATCTCTGATTTATTTTTTCCAAAATCTTCATTGATGTTTCAAGATGCACAAAAAACAAAATGATGTGCCAAATTGCTTGGAAAAGAGGAGGCACTGATGCCCAAATGGTTGTTAAATTTAACTAGTCTGTGAATCTTAGCTAGTAAAATGCATGTGTGTGTGTGTGTGTGTGTGTGTGTAGTTTTGTGTATTTGTGTGTTAATTTCTTGTTAATTTGACCTATCTTTGGATCACCAAGAATTGAGGACATTTATTTTGTTTTTATGTTACCTGTTTCAATATGATGTTTTGAGAAGCATCATTTTGATAAGCAAACTAAAAACAGTGACATCAAAGTTTAAAGGAATAAATAATTCACTAAAGCAATATAACTAATTAGCTATTTAGGACTTTTACATTTTTTTTCACATTGATACTCCATTCAAGTTTTTATTATTTTTTCTTTGTTTGTACAAGATCTCTTGTCACAACAGAGCTGGCATGGGCATATTTCCAAACATCCAATCAATAATTACATTTCAATCTTTTCCATTATTCCCCTTATCTTCAATATAATACAATATTCCTAAACTCAGTTCCCTTACTAGCAACACAAAAAATAGTTTTTCCAAATCTTAAAACAATTTCATGAATTCATTCATTTACTTATCAATTATTATCATATCTTAAACATTGTCAAATTACAATATCAAATATTTAACAATTCTTTCATTCCCCCCTCTATTCTTCTATCGATCATGGCGCCAATACTCTGAGATAAAAACTAGATCAAGTGTGTATGTCCCCCTCCTATGAGTCAGACCCTGAATTACTTGGGCCAGGTCCATGGAGGCCATGAACTCCTGTGCCGCATCTGAGGAGTCACCCAAGGACTGCAGATTGAAATCCCCAAGCCCCATCAGCCTGGGGAACCCAACCGCCAGCCCGGCAACCTCCTCAAGCAGCACAGGCAGAGCTGATGCAACGCAGCTGAGAGGCAGGTACATTAGCAACAGACTCACCTGAGCCCCTAAGTCCAACTTTAGAAGGAGAGACTCACACTCATCTATCTCAGAGAAGTGCCTTCCCGTGGATGGAACTTCTGATGCATGATTACCACCACCCCACCACCCATGCCCTGGAGTCGCGGCTCGTGCACCACCTGAAACATGGCTGGGCACATTTCCGTGAGGGGAACACCCCCATCTGGCCCCTATCAGGTGTCAGTAATGCACACCAGGTCGGCCCTCTTTTCCAGGATTAATTCCTGAATTAGAGGGGCCTTATTTACAACCGACCTGGCATTTAGAAGTAACAGCCGGAGCCCGGGGCCCTGGATTCCCGAACCAACGGGCCCCTGAGATGAGCCAGAGGGGTCAGAACAGGGTACCGCCAACAATTGGCGAGTACGCATTCCCTGATGACGGCTTACCACTCGGCTCCTGCCATATCTGCCTCTCCCAGACACTACTGATATTAGCCTTTCTCTCATCTCAGCCTTGAGCTCATCAAAGATATCTTTTATCACCACTTTCAGTTCTTCCAGTTTCTCTTCCATTTTAAAAAAGTAAAAGAGCAAAGAAAAACTTTTTTCATTTCTCTTGGTTGGGTTGTTTACTTCTCACTCCACCTCTTGCATTTTGCCAAAATTTCATTTAATTATTGGAGCCGCCACTTAATTATTCTCTTTGGGATCAGTATTATAATAAAATCAATCTCACCCATGTTCAGCTTCTGTTGTTTTCCTTCTTTTTATGATCTCTCTTCTTCGGTGGCTGTTCCATCTCAGAGTGGCCCCATGCCACTTTTCCGACTCTTTGTTATGGGGTTTCACCAGGAGTCCAGATGGGGAGATGGCATTACCCCCCTTGAACTCCTGTAATGCCCCTTATTCTCTAGTTCCTACAGAACCGAAGTTAGGTCCTTTCGGACCCCCCCAAAAGCAGGAATATTGGTGGTCCTGCATGGAGCCCCATGCAGAACATTCCTGTCTTGCCAAGATCCCAGCCCCACCCCCCTACATTGATACTTCATGGTGATACTCTTACCATGACAAATTTTAGACATGTTGCAAGAACAATTCTAGCAATTGCTAGAAGTCCTTTTGGCTATCTGGGAATCTGGGAATTGAATTTACAATATAATTAAAGGGCATCAAGCTGGGAAGAGTAATGTAAACAGGATCTTTCAGCAAGGTAAATGTGTTCATTAAAAATAATAATCAAATCTTTAATTATTTAATTGAACAACAGAGTGCTGAAAGATGGTTAGCAATAGCACTTAGCAATTAGACATATACCCTTTCATAGTGCTTTACAGCCTCTCTAACTGGTTTACAGAATGAACATACTGCTCTCAACAATCTGGGTCCTCATTTTACTGGCCTTGGAAGAATGAAAGATTGAATCAACCTTGAGCCAGTCAGGATCAAACTCCAGGCTGTGGGCAAAATTAGCCTGCAATACTGCATTCTAACCACTGTGCCACCATGACTGTGGCTATCTAATGCTAAACCATGGCAATGAATCTAAAATATATATAAATAGAAATGAGTTTTGAAAATATTATGTTTTTCTCTATTTTTACAAAGTCCATTCACTTACTCATCTTTACAATTTCAATGGTCTTCAGCAACCTTCTCTTTATCAGTTGGCCCAGAAAGATTATCCTAGGGATGAACTAGAATTATTTTTACTTCAATCGCTTTTTTGTCTATTTGAGCAGAAGCATGTTATTTATTTATTTATTTATTTATTTATTTATTTATTTATTTATTTATTTATTTATTTATTTATTTATTTATTTATTTGATTTATATCCTGCCTCTCTTCCCCAGACAGGGAACTCGAGGCGGCGTACAACAAGTATACAATGCCCTGACAATAAAAAACTACACATTCAAACCAACATTCAACCAAACAACCAGAAAACAACCATAAAAGGGAGGAGATCTTAGGTCCAAGCCTTCCGACACAGCCAGGTCTATGTTATAATTTGGAAGATCCAGGTTTAGAGGTTTATGTATTTCATGTCTGAAAAGTAGTGGTTCTGTTAATGTATCTTATCTAGTAATAGATATGAGAAGACAATGAATTTAATCTACTATAAATGTTCATTGAGATTTTTTAATAATATGGAAAAACTCATTATTTATTTTTGAAATTCTCAGAATTGCAACTTTTTTGGGATGCTTGTTAATTGGAAGATGTGCTACAAATATGTTGCAGGGTTCCAATTTCTCAATATCTGGATTTATTCTCCTGGAAGACATTTATTTAATACATTTTATACCAATTCCTGTTTTGTATGGATAAAATAATAATAAAATAATAAAATAAAATAAAATAAAATAAAAAAGTAAAGTGAAGTAAAATAAATGAAAATAAAACAGTGTATTAGGGAACTTAATCTGATCCATTTTCAGCATAGGTGGATTTTGAATACCCCATGAATCAAGAACTGAGCTGGCAAAAGCAGATGAAAAACCACAGTTCCAGCTCAGCCAGGGATATTAAATTAAGGAACAGTTGGTTCTGAAAATCATTATTTATGTTATCCCTTCTGAATGAGAAAATCAAAAAAATTAATTGTTGTGATTTAAAAATCCATCTGATTTTAACAAAGGTTAAGAAAATATATATCAGAACATTACTCCTATTCAGGGGTGGACTTCAAAAAATTTAGCAACTGGTTCTCTGCCTGGTTGCTGGGTGGGAATGGCCATGGTGGGTGTGGCCTAGTCAGCCTCCTGCACCATGGCAGGGAAGCCATTTTCGCTCTCCCCGGGCTCTGGAAGCTTTTTTCGAGCCTCCGGGAAGGCGAAAATGGCCCCACAGGCTCTGGAGGCCCTCCAGAGGCTGGGAATGTGCCTGTTTCTGGCCTTCCAGAACTTCTAGGACCCCCATTTTTTACCTCCCTGGCCTCCGGGTGGCCCATTTCCCCCCTCATCAGGCTGCAGAGACTCTCCAGAGGCCAGAAATGGGCCCATTTCCAGCCTTCCAGACTCTCTGGGAGGCCTGTTTTTCGCCCTCCCTGAGCCTCCATGCAGACCATGCAATTACCTGGGATCCAAAATGGACCATGTGGAGAGTCCTGGCAGGGGTGGGGCACAGTGGGTGAGGCCAGCCAGTTATTGCAACTACTGTTTCAGGGAACCAGTTGTAAAATTAACATCCAGTTTGCCCAAAACCAGTGTGAACTGGTAGCAGCCCACCTCTGTCTATGGTGGCGATTCTGAAATTGTGATTCTCTTAAGTTTCCAAATTGATTTCTTGTAACCTTGAGAAATCTAATTACATTGAGAAATATAGTAACATTGGAATGCGATATTGCCAGGAAAAAAGTCATCCATATTGTTGGAAGAAATATCCTTCTGGGTTCAGTTCCAAGTGGGGAAAAAGACACAAAGAAAAAACATGGAGGCTGCATGGAAAGATGGACAGGCAGATGGATGGGCAGAAAAAAGGGGAAGAGATGATGACAGTCCCTTGGTTTTATACCCTCTGTTGGGCTTTGAACCTGCCCCCTGTACCAGTGGCAAGAAATATATCCTAATTGGTTGCCATCAGAGGTCATACCTAGCATTGTAGGTTGTTTGTGTGCTAAGCTTGGTGGGTGGTGAAATGAAGAGACTTTGGGCAATTCCTATTTTGGAGGTATCCTGAAGAAGGAAGATTTTTGTGCTCAGACCTTAATGGATTAGAAGATTTTAAATTGCTAATTATCTACAGGGATTTAAATTGGACTGGAAAATTAGAACTATTATTTGGAGTAAATCTGAAGCTTTTTGGACTGTTTGTTTTGATCAGCTTGGACTATTTTTGATTTTTGCTTTACTTCTTTTTCTCCTATTTTTTATATACAATTGGACTGATTCTGAACACTGGACTTCTCCTTTTTTTATTTTTTAGTTGAATTTTTTGATATAACTCTCTTATTTTTGAGTTTTTGCTTTCTGCTTCTTTTCTTTCTTTCTCCCTCTTTCTTTCTGACTCCTTTCTCTTTCTTTTTCTCTTTTCTATCTCTCTAACTCTCTTAGTTTTAATCTTAAGAATTTAGATAGAAGTATAATACCTTCCCTTTTCTTTTTCTTTTCTTTTCTTTCATTGTTCTTCTTGTCTCTGGTTGTCCTTTTTTCTATTTACTTAAAATTCTACTTTATTTATTCTTTTTTCTGTACTTTCCATATACTCTCCACTCCTTTGGTCTCTCTCTTTGGGTTTTTTTTTTTACTACTTTAATGGCAAGTGGGGCGCCTTAAAGTAGATTTAAATTTAACTTAAACCTAAACCTACATTATAAATTTAAGGGAAAATTAATTGTTTTTAATTGTGTTAATTTTCTTTTTT
This sequence comes from Boaedon fuliginosus, assembly GCA_027560395.1. Classification (NCBI taxonomy): domain Eukaryota; kingdom Metazoa; phylum Chordata; class Lepidosauria; order Squamata; family Lamprophiidae; genus Boaedon; species Boaedon fuliginosus. The sequence goes on from JANHGC010001576.1 coordinate 80,049, forward strand.
TTTTCTTCTCTTTTCTTTTCAAGCTAATTTAAATTAGAATAATTCAAATTTTTGACTGTTGAAAAAAAAAGACATATTGGGGGAGGGAACGTATACTTCAATGACAAGTGGGGCGTCTTGAAGTATATTGTTTAAAATATTTGTGATAAACTTTGTTTTTTTTTAAAAAAAGAGAGAGAGAAGAAGGAGGCGTGAAGAAAAAGGTGATGTCGAAGCAGTGGTCGAAAGCAACAACAGGAGGAACACATAGCTTAAGCCCTAAAACACAAACAACACTACCAGGCCTACTTAAACAAGACCAGATGGCTCAAGCGCAAGAAAAAGACTTTAAGGCAACGGTACAGAAACTGGAAGAAAAATTGGAAGAAAAAATGGACAGGAATATGGAAAAAATGTTTGAAAAATTTGAAAGTTTGGCGGGGAGGATGGGAGAAATGTTAAGAGAGGCAAAACAAGAAATAAAGGAAGATATCAAAGAAGAAATTAAACAGTTAGAATCAAAAATAGAATCAAAGATAGAAAACATACAACAAAATTTGGATCAAAGTAATCAGAAAGTAACAAAAGTAGAGAAGAAAACAGAATGCATGGAAAATAAAATGGAGGAAATGGAAGAAAAATATCGACATGCGGAAATCGAGAAAGATCGGATTATTGCGCAATTAGAAATGGATCGTGCCGAGTTCTATCTTCGATTTCAAAACATAAAAGAGGGAGAAGGAGAGGAAGATTTAGTGGAATTGATAGCAGCCCTACTAACAGACCCCTTGAAAAAACCTGCTTCCAAAATTAGAGAAGAAATTGACGAGACATTCCGAGTTCATACGAGATATGCCATGAAACATAGACTACCTAGGGAAGTTCATGTTAGATTTGCAAAGAAAGCCTTCAGAAACGAGATTTTACAAAAAATAAAAGAAGTACCATTGCATTTTGAAGGAAAGGAAATTAAAGTTTTGAAACAAATCCCCAGAAGAATAAGAGAAAGGAGAAAAGAGTATTATACAGTTACAAAGAAGTTAATTTTAAGAAAAATAAACTTTAGGTGGCTATGTCCGGAAGGAGTACTGGTTTTCTGGGGACAAGAAAGACATAGATTGGATTCAATAGATAAAGCAATACAATTTGACTATGAATATCTGCAAGAAGAAAAATATGTAGAAGGGAAAGCCCAAGAGGAAGGAGAGATGGAGAAGGAGGGAGGAAATAAAGAAGAAGGGAAAACGGAAACACTGGTGGAAATATCTGATGACAATGGAACTCAAGACAAAAGACCCAGTGAAACAGCGGAACCTAGAGAACAAAGGACAACCAGGGCGGCAAATCCAAAATATAAATGAATATGGATAGTGAAATAAAAGGAATTTCGGTCAACGTAAACGGCTTGAACTCGGCAATTAAACGGAAAAGAATTTATGGAAAACT
>JANHGC010001576.1:81573-95051 GCA_027560395.1 Boaedon fuliginosus
GAGGGGAGGGGAAGGGGGGAGAAATAGGGGGAAAATTGTGGGTTATGGCTGTAAAACTTTTTAATAAAAAAACAAAAACCCTTTTTGCTGCCAACCAGTGGAACATTTTAGGAGTTTCCACATGTCTGGCTAGCAAGTTCACTGCTAGTGCTATGTCAGGCCTCCTCATGTTACCAATACAGAGCAGTGACCTGACCACTGACCTGTACATGGTATTGTCCTCAAAAGCGGGGCTCAGTACGTGAGTGAGTCCCCAGAAGTCTGTTTGCATTCAGGTGCTAACTGGCTTATCATCATCCAATTTGCACTTATCTATGAGCTCACACACCTTCTCTTCCTGGCTTAGTGCAAAACCCCACTCGGTCATAGAGATGTTAACTCCTAAGTATTTGTTTACCAGACTGAGAGACTTGAGAGTAAATTTTTCTCCCAAGGTCTCTGCAAACCAGCTGCCACTGCTCTGACTAGGGCCAATACGATCATCGACGTATACTAAGACCTTCTTCAACCTCTCCTGTGAGAGCTTCAGAAAAGCACACTCATCAGCAGAAGAAGTCCTGTAGCCCATATGCTTCAGGGCTTTAGCCAGGCAGTTGTACCACTGCTTTCCTGACTGCTTTAAGCCATAGACTTTTTTGTAGCAGCCAGGTGCGGCCTTCTGAGTTTTCAAACCCAGGGGCACATCTAACATACAGATGGTGGTCGAGGTCTGCATGTAAATAGGCAGTCTGTACATCATACTGATAGACCACCTTGTCCTTGGCCGCTGCAGTGATGAGGGCAGCCTTTACACTCTCTGCTATCACGGTGGGTGAATAGGTCTCACAGTAGTCCTGGAGATACTTCTGCAAGAACCCTTGGGCCACTAATCTAGCCTTATACAAGCTCTTCTGATTTGCCAATTTTTTGAGCTTGTATACCCACCATGTCCCTATCATCTTCTTGCCCTGCAGCTTTTTGAGACTGGCCATTTCGCTTTCCATTGCCTCATGCCACCTTCTCTGCTCCTCATCTGGAAGGTTGAGGACATCGGCATAGGTTCTGGGAACTTCAGTCATGGAATTAATGACTGCTCTATATTCTCCTTCAGCCAGTCTCTTTGGAGGGATCCCTTTGTTGGATATTTTTGACCTCCTAACAATCTCCCGCTCACCACGACCTTCATCTCCTGCCCTAGTGGCAGGGAGGTCTGGACATTGAGAAGCAGTTTTTACCTCTCAGGAACCTCCAGGTGTTGATGTGGAGGCCTCTGCAGCAGGTAAGTCCTTTGCCTTTGGTCTCTTATTTTTATTAGGCCAATTTTTCTTCTTTCTTGGCTGTCCTATAGGCTCATTATTACTTTGTTTTGCTTCCTCTACAGGTGCACTTGCATCACTGGGAATATTTGATGCAACTGGCTGGTTGTTGGTTTTCTCTGAAGTATAGATGGTTAGGTCGTTACTATGTATGCGGGACCATCCACCGTCTTCAGAAAAAATGGCAGAGTTTGATATTACAACTCTGTTGTAGGAATCTAAAAATCTATATCCTTTAGTGCCAGCTGCATATCCTATGAATGTAAGTTCTCTGGATGATGGATCCCCTTTTCTTCTTAAAATCTTGGGGAATGTGAACCCATCCTTTGTATTCAAAAGTTCGCAAGTCTGCTAAGTAGGGCTTTCTATTATATAAGAGATCATATGCAGGGATGGGTTCCTATCGGTTCGCTGGTTACCCGCTTTGTGGGCGCGCTTCCCAAACGGCTATCAAAAGCGCACTGTGAGCAATTGACTTCAAAATCTTCATGGTGTTCTGCAAGCACTCTGACCCAACAGCTGCTGAGCACTCTGATCCACGAATAGCCGCCGCGTAACTGTCGGATCAGAGTGCTTGCAGAACACCATGAAGATTTTCAAGTCAATTGCATGCAGAGTGCTTTTGACAGCAAATCAGGAAGCATGCCCACAAAGCAGGTAACCAGCGAACCAGTAGGAATCCATCCCTGATCATATGGGGTTTGTCCTATCATATTGCTCCAGGTTCTATTCAGTGTGTAGTTGGCAAAAACGATTGCTTCTCCCCAATAGGCATGGTGCAGATTTCCTTCATAGTCTGGAGTATACCATTACGGCATTCATCTACACCATTGGCCTGTGGAGTATATGGTGGGTTAGTAAAATGCTTGATGGCCACCCTTTTGACCCAATTTTGGAACTGACAGGATGTGAATTCAGTTCCTCGATCCAATTGGATCTGGGCGATGCATTGCCTATATTGAGTTTCCACCAGGCTATAAAGATACTGAAGATTTTCCAAAACCTCTGTCTTGTCTTTCATAGTAAATACATGACCGAAATGGGAGTAGTCGACTACGGTTAAAAAGTACCATTTATGGCCTAGAAGTCTGGAAACGGCCCAACCATGTTGGTGTGTATTAGCTGGTATGGGTAGTCTGTAGTTCTAGTAGAGGACTTTGGTGTGGGACCTACTTTGGACTTGGTCTGTTTACAGGTGGCACAGTCCAAAGATACATTACAATCCTTTAGGTTCAGACCTTCCGTACACTCCTATATTTTCTTAATAGTTCTGAAACTGATGTGACTTAAACGTCTGTGCAGGAGATCTGCACACTTGTGGTGAAGGGGTTTCCCTATCTTAGCATTCTGCCCCTTCTGGGCCTCAGTGTGTGTGTGCTCTTCAGGTGTAGCATTGTTTCTTGTATATCTTTTGTAGTGTTGTTATCAGTTTTGGCTTTACTGATTTTTGGCCCCTTCTTTTTCTTTATCTTTTTAGGAATCTTAACCACAGGAGCTACATTCTCTTCTTGGCATTCTGCTGCCATTACTTCATCTGTATTCACTGATTCAACAGGTACTATGCAATCAATTTCCCCTGTGTAATTATTTAAAACACCAATAACATTTTGGTTAACTGGTACAACAGGTTCTACAACAAAAGATTCAGTAGTTACATGCTCAATGTCATTTCTCATTTGTTTACATTTTTCCTTCTTTTTTTCTTATTTATTTATTTATTAGATTTGTATCCCACCTCTCTTCACCCGAAAGGGGAACTCGAGGTGGCCGAACAACACACTAAAAACAATTCCTATACAATAAAATCAAAAACTCATTCACTCACTCAATCAAAACACTAGAGGGAATGGGGGGACAGATGATCAGGTCCATGCTTGACGGCAAAGCCAGGTCTTCATGGCCTTGCGGAAGACAGGCAAGCTGGAGATGGTTCTGATTTCCGCAGGGAGAAAATTCCAAAGTATGGTTCTTTTGTTGCAAATTTCATTCATTCATTCATTCATTCATTTATTCATTCATTCATTCATTCATTCATTCATTCATTTGGTCAGTCAGTCAGTCAGTCAGTCAGTCAGTCATTCAATTAATATGCTTTCCCACCTCACACTCTGGACAGCTTACTATTTAAACATAATGCAGTATCAAAATAATAAAACAGTTATGTAAACAGTGCAAATGTTAAAAGTTATTAAACCCATACAGTACAAGCACCATGAGAGCACAGTTTAAGAATATTACAGCTATTTTATTATTCTAGCCCATATGACAAAGCTAGGGCTTCAGGTCGGGGTCAATCTGATCTCAGGGGGGTGATTTTTTGTAAAAATTGTACTGTATACTAAATTATTGTTCATTCCATTTATCGCTGAGATGAAATGAGTCACACAAGAATAACTTGAACACCTGGGACTCCCAAAAAATCAGTACTATGATTTCACTTCATTTTTATATTAGGCTTATTAGGCCTAAATAGTCTTATCACATTATTTATTTATTTATCCTATGGCATGAAAAACCTGGATAGCAGCAGTAAAGATGTATAGAAAAAACATAATAATACGACACACATATATGTGGTCAATTTTTATAAGATATAAGAAATTCAAGAAGTTATTTATTAAATTACAAGTTACATTTTGAAAGGCATTGGTTCATATAGATTCTGTGGATCATCTAAGTGATAAGTGCAGATTTATAGAGGCTGAATACACAAATTTGTTCTTCCAACTGCTTTACTTAGCTAAGCCAAAACATTTCTGTACTCAATTCAACAGAACATTGTGCTGCTGTTAAAAGCAGCAATGCCATCTTGAGGTAAAAATGTGTCCAAGCAGGCTGACTCAATGAGTTTTTTTAAAAGATCACAAATACATGTTTTGATTGCACTGCAACAGGGAAAGATGAAAATACTGCTGGCTTTGTGATAGCAGTTGCAATCCAACTCGAATACATATTGCTTCCTAGATTGATACCAGGGGAAGAAAACCCTTTTTGAGGCAATCACCTTGGCAACCTTTTCCAAACTGCAGATTTCATTGGAAAAAGTTGTCTATAAGAAGTTGGCAATAGGCAAAATTTTAAGTGCGAAAAACTTTAAGTGGAGTGAAAACATATTTCATATTAAAATAACCTATTTATATTGAAGATAGGGTACTTTAAAAAATCTGTTTTATTAAAATGTTCCTGTCTTAATAGTATAACTAGCATCAACATCACAGTATTCTTCTTTTTTCAAACAGACAAGAGACATGCGATGCTTTTACTGTGCTTTCATTTGCATTTTCCCCATATTATTTCATTTCTGATACATCATTTTCTGTTTCTGAACAGTTACTGTCTGCATGTATGAAAACTATGGATGCAATACCTTTATAACTGGAGATAATTATATGCTACAGCCTTCCATTTCTGTCAAATTAATAGGCACCTTGCAGTTACCATCTCATTAACCAAGAAGCCTGGAAGAATTTTTTTTCCAGTCAGCTCTATAATTATGTAGTTATTGGCAGCTCCCCATCTCCCATCTTTGTATTTCAACAAAATCACACCATTCAGGTCTATTGATCTTGCCTTTTCTCTTCATTCCATCTTTCAAACTTAGCAAAGAATGGGAGACAGAAATCACCTAGCTGGTGCTATTCCATGCCAATCTATTGATCTATTTTCCCATGTCATGGTCTTAAGTAATTAGAGAGGAATTTCTTGTAGAAATAGTTACGACCCTTTATATAGCTTATCAGTGGGTATCACAATATGATCATATTTTACAGTATCAAATGATAGCATATTGTGCAGTGTAGATAGAACTACAGGAGCTATGCCATAAAATATTTGTAATTTCTCTGCTCACTTTACATTATTGCTTATAGGAAAAAGGCAGTACTCAGGATAATCCCAACACCTTTCATAATACTATTCTCCTTCTTGAATAGTTTTTTGATGGTATCTTCTCCTAGACATATTAGTTTCTACAATTTATTTGTTTGTTTGTTTGTTTGTTTGTTTGTTTTGATTTATACCCCATCACATTTCCCCGGTCAAAGGGAACTCAAGGCGGCTAAAAGAATCAATACAATAGTTAAAACAATCAATACAATGTAAAATTTTACAACACAATCAACGAGCATTCAGGAGGGAGAGATAGTCAGTTCCAGGCCTACCAACAGAGCCAGGTCTTCGTGGCTTTTGGAAGGCCAGCAGAGTGGAGATGGTCCTAATCTCGGGGGTAAGTTGGTTCCAAAGGGCTGGTGTTGCCACAGAGAAGGCTTTAGCGCAGGGGCCCGCCAGCCGATATTGTTTGTCTGACAGGATCCGTAGCAAGCCAACTCTGTGGGACCTAACTGGGTGGTGGGAGGCACAAGGCGGCAGAAGGTGCTGTCAAATTTCTAGTCAATATGGTCTTGATTGACAAAGATGATTCTAATCTAGTATCATGAATGAAAGGCAAATATATGTCTTCCAGGCTAATGAATTTTCAGACTCATTCTGGAGCCCAATATGGAGACCCAGATTGCATCATAGTATTCCAAGAAAAAACACTTCGGGCTTCGCACAATAGTTATGCAGACAGTTGAAGAGACTAGGGCTCAAGTTTCTATGATTCATTATCTTCTTTCACATGTACTATAATTCCTTTCCCATTTCCCATTAGTTTCAGAGATAATTAAAACTTTTATATGACCATTGACTTAAACTGTGGCTAAAATCCATTTACAAATATTTAATCGTGATGATTAAAGTATGAAAAGGGCAGGAAACATAATCTGTGTTCTTTTTTTAAAAGGAAAAAAAAGGATCAAGTAAACATATTCCTAATCTTTAAAGAAGCTACCAGATGGCTCTGGCCTGGCCCAATGTTCTTCTTTGCGTCTATTTGATAGAGCTTCCACTTGATCTTGAAAGAAGAAATGGTTTAGTTCTTTGTCATGTACTTACTTTTTCTTATTTAGGCTGATGGATCTCTTCTTTTTCTTCACACTAGGCTACACTAGATGGTGGCATCTTTTTATTAATTATATCTGCAAAAGATGCTAAAAAGTATTTTAGTTTTATCTTGAAATTCGTTTTTCTTGCCTTAAAATTGCTTTAAATTTTTATGGAGTTAACATCCTTATATCTCTGGACCATGTGAAGTATTTACATTCTGGGATAAACAGATCAGTAAAGAAGAATACTGTATGTGTAGCTCAGGGTTGAAATGAGGAGTCCTTGATGCTGTCTGAGCTTGATTGTTTTCTTTCAAATGTTTCATTAATTAAAGTAACATCATCAACACTAGCACTGATGATGTTAGCTAGTTTGGGTAATGATAAACTACTTAAGATTACTGTGCAAGATAAATGGCCATATCAATTTTTAAATAATCAATAAATGTTAGCAAGAGGTGGCAAAAAATCAGGAAAAATCTAGTAGCACTTTTTCCATGAATGATGTTATTCATTCAATCCTTGGTGATTTTATGGTCTTGTCTTCCAATCTTGCACTACTTCTTTGAGTTGTTCTATGCTCTATCTGGTGTCAGATTTGAAGGTGTTGCCAACTAAAATGTTTTATTAAAAGGAGTTACCTTTTGTGAGTTGTAGCTTACTTCATGTAACCTTTATCTAGCTTACTTGATCTAACCTTACTAATGTAGGAGTCTTACTTAGGATCAATTGCAGTTAATGAATGCTTTTCAAAGCCTATAGCTACATTATATATATAGTCCACAATACGTTGGTGGAAAATCAAAAGGAGAATATTTCTTCACCTGAAAAACATATACTTTATTTTGTGACAAAAATAACTGATGACTCACAAGCATTGCCTATATTGCATAAGAGAGAAATTAAGGGATTAGGAATGTTTAGAAACTAAACATTGGGTATATGATGGCAAATGCTTAGTCTATCAAAACTAGGATTGTATTTAAAGATGATTTTAGCATTTTCAGGTTGCTAAAAGGTTAATTTAAAAATTGTGTAAAACAACTAAAGCATCCTAAAGTACTTACAAAAATTAAATGCTGAATCAAATATGTTCAGACATCTCTTCCCTAATAATTTTAATCCATTATGGAGAACAAAGACGAGGCATTCAAGTGAGCCAGAGTAGGTACAGGCAGCAGATAATAAATTCAGCTTCAGCCATGCTTTTCTCATCAATTTGGGTTTTGTCACTCCCGTTATAGGAATGTTACTATTGCACAAGTTAAAGCAATATCTCTTTTAAATCCCATTCATGGAAGCTGATTTAGGCATATGTACAGAGCTATTCTAAAAAATTCTAAGTTGGTTATCAGTGGGATTTTGAAATCCAAATGTAAACTAGGACTGTTTAACAGGACTGTGTATTTGATCATTTAAAATACAATATAAGAAGATTAAACTAATGACAAAGATAGAACAACCAGCCTTAGAACTGACAATGTAAATATTGAAGTGGTGGCTAGGTTCTGCCTTTTAGAATCAACCAACAATAGTGAAGGACAAGCATTCATGAAATATGCCGCAGACTAGCACTTAGTAGAGCAGCCACGCAGTATATTCAAATGCTATGATGTGACTATATTTAAAAAGCTTAGAACCATGAAAACTATGATACAGCCTGCAAGACTTTATGGGAACAAACATTGGACATTAAAGAAACAGGATAGGGCAAGTGTTGGTGGTGCCTTTGAACTTGGATGTTGGAGAAGACTCCTGATAATACCATGGATATCCTAAATAAATAGATCCTTGAACAAATCAATCTACGGTTGTCATTTAAGACACCAATGACCAGGCTCTAATGATCCTATTTGGACACATTATGGAAGAACCCAGCACTCTGGAAAACATTGTAATGCTGGGAAAAGTGGAAGAAATGAGAAGATGTCCAGCCAAAAGGTGGATCCAGTCAGTTACATGTTAAGGACATCTGAAGACTTGAATGAATAGGTTAGGGGTAGATGATCTTGGAGAAAAATCTATCTATGTGGTTACTAGGTGTCAAAAATGACTTAATGGGAAATAATAAAATAATGTGGTTAATTATTAAGATAAAATGATCAGATTCACATACAGTATGTTTCTTTTAAAAAGGGAAAATTATACCTTTAGTATAAGTAATAGTAACTGAAAAGAGTGAGAAATACTAACATCTGTTGACAGGGAAATCACACACTGATTTCAACAGATGGAAAATTCTAGCTCTATTAGAAGAAAAGCAGCCAATCAGTGCAAAGATTATCCCTTCAGCTGTTCTTAAAAATAATTCTAAATAATTTTACTTTAGCAAATGACTGAAGTGGTAGTAACAAAAGAACATGTGGCTTTTATCACAGTGAAAATGGAAGATGCCAGGAACTATGAACAAAGCCATAGCTAATGAAAGCATATCACAATTAATGGGTAGGATTAGAAGAGAGACAGACACTCGTTATACAAATTTGTTGCAGCTAAAAATCCATTGATGAAGGCAGGAAGAAGATAGAAATGAAAACGAAGAACTAATATAAAATGATCGCACCCCAATACTTTTTAAAGATTATATTATATAAGAAAACTTATACAACTACAGAACAAAAAATTAAAAATAATATGTATTCCCAACATATATAATTAATATTAATAATATCACTATCTCTTAAAATATAACCAAAATTTCCTCAGTCTGTATCTCACCACAGTTTTTACAAACCCATCTCTAGAGCCTCATCTATCCTTATTAAACAGTAAAAACTCAGCAAGGGCTATCAGAAATAAAAAATAGATGTTATAAACTATATCTATGACATCCACTCTGAATCCAGTCTGCCCTTTTAAATAAATACCTCCCATTTCTTCTCTTCTAAAAATCAATGTTCAATCTTACCAGAAAAATGAAGCATTAAAAGAACTATTATCATCCAGTCTAGATTAAAAAAAAAGTTAAACATTATTCAAAATAACAACCTATTATTTTAATCTTGGTCAAATAAACCAATTCTATATTCTTTCTGAAAACAGTCTTTAAAATACTCAGAAAATAAAGTAATATCTGTCTTATACTCTCACCTTCTCTTCTAAAAGTTATTGATTTCATCTTTATAAGACCACTTTGTATTCTGAATGTAGCAACTCAGCAAATCCCTTTGGTAAGTCCAATGTAAAGAAATAATCATGAACTCTCATTTGATTTGTTATTTGTATTTCTTTTTCATTTTTAAGTCATCATTTTTAATTTTTAAATCTGTTATTCTGTTCTTCCCCTTGTAAAGTGTAATTTTTAATTCCACTTGTAAGTTATTTTTAATTTTATTCAGTGCGCAATGTTATAAAAGAAATAATTGAAAAAAACTGTCACCACACATCAAATTTTAAAGTAGCCATCTGGTGCCCTTTAGTGTCTAATCTTCAGTCTTATTATCAGTTTCAGGATGTAAAGTATTTTCCTGGGAGTGAGAATCCTTTCAATCAACTTCAAAAACCTAAATCAAGTCCAACTTTCTAAATTCAGCAATAACTATCCTTTTGCTATATATTCCAGAAAATATAAATATTTGAATTTACAGTTAAACTACATATTTAAAAGAATTGAAGGCAATTCACCTTCACATTTCAGTAAAACTTGCCAATCTGAAAGTTCTAAATTTTTAAAGAAAGTTTAAGGAAGAGAAAAATAAAGTTCCAGTGATTAAGAGATGAGCCCAGTGAAAGGCAGAGTCCTTTAGGTGATATTAATATTTATAAGCATGATGGAATCTTATGGCTCTCATCAGTGGTGGGATTCAATTTTTTTTTATTACTAGTTCTGTGGGCATGACTTTCTGGGTGTGGCCTGCTGGGTGTGACTTGCAGGCATAGCTTGCTGGGTGTGACTATGCAGTCACACCCAGCAACTCCCCCCACACTCCCCCCCTGCCCCATTTTTTGCCTAGAAATCCACCTTGAAACATTCTGGCAGCTAAATAAGAGCATAGGGGGCTGGTGCCGCATCCTCCATGCCCCATTTTTGGCCTAGAAAACTTCCCTGAATCATCCTGCCAGCCAAATAGGGGTGTGTGGAGATTCCTGGAAGGGGAGGGGAGGGGCCAATCAGAGGTGGTATTTGCCCGTTCTCTGAACCAATCAAAATTATCGCTACCGGTTCTCCCAAACCTGTCAGAACTAGCTGAATACTACCTCGGGCTCTCAGCCAATCACAAGCCAATTTGAAAAATACAATTCCTGCCTTTTGCTGACAAGAAAGGAGCTGTGCAGAGTATATGTGGATTATCTGATGTTCTCTCTTTAACCCCAGAGAGATTAAAGCACCTTGATTGCTACAATCAGGCACTGTTTTGGCCAAAGTGTGTGTTCTTCCCTTTTAGAGGAATGTCATCTCATCATTACAGTTTACCCGAAGTGTGATAAGTAAGAGAAATGACTGAAAGCCTACCCCGCCCCAAATCTGTGATTTACTCATAAAATACTAATAATTATCATATGATTCATCATCTACTATAGCACAACACTGCCAATTTTCTCAAAGAGTACTCTGGACTCTCAATTTCCCAGAAAATGGTATAATTGCAATGACTGGATCTGTCAAAAGGCAGCACATGAAAACTGTAATCATGGCCACCTCTTCATCATTCGATAGGTTACATTTTTGTACTGGTCTTTTCTGATTTGGCTTTTAAACTTGGGAAACAACCTAATTTGTTTTGCACTTTTAAATAAAACTACATGAACCTGCATCAGTTTTATGTGGTTCTTCACTTTATTAGCCGAATACCAGGGAATTTTTTCTGGATGCATAATTTATTTAAGAAGATGAAGATCTGCATTTTAGTTAAGAATTTTCATGATAAATATCAATTAAAGTATTATGAAGCAAGTAGAAAGCACAGAGATTGGGAAAGTGCACAGAGAGTGTAAAGATAATTAAATAGTTTGGTATTTGTCTGACTCAGTCAGTGTTTGAACAGGTAAGACAAGAAGATTTCTCTTTCTATTACCACACTTCAAAATATTATTTGGGTATTTGCAAGTCTGTGAATTAAATCAGCACTATTTTTCTATTAAAAATACTAGAGCCAGCACCCAGTAATTTGCCCATCCATCAGTTTGTTTGATGCAGTACAGATCATTGTAACAGAGGAAAGTCTTCTAAAACCTTGTGTAACACACCATTTTTTTAAAACCAGATATTCATAATGAGAAATAAATCAGAGTTAAAATGGATCATTTGCTCTTCATTTGATTCCTGTGCTTCCACAGAGCAAAACATTTAAAGAGCAAAACATTTAAGCAACCTTAATGTTCTGTTGCAATCAAGAAATACTCTAAATAATATAAAATATGAAAACACACATGTGATAGACTATTGTTCGGGATTGAAAATTGCATTCTTAACATATATTAATATTTCAAGGGTATTTTCTGTTAACAAGCCTTCCATTTGTAGCCAGATGGCAAGCAAAATGCGTTGATCATTTAGCAGTGATGTTATTGATTACAATTTTAGCATACTAAATAACTCAGTGCCTGTGGGCAGCGTGAATATTTAGTTATAGGTTTAAATTCTTGATTTATCTGTCAGCATACTAAAATCACCCACAATGGTAACAATACATTATTTCTTCCCTAGAAGTCCATAACAATGCATTATATTTAAGATAATATTAAATAATTGAATTCACATTTCAGTTGGAAAAGATTGTGTATTTAGTATTTCATAGACTAGCCCTAATTAAAAAAAAATGGCAAAATATTTGTTAAAAACAAGTTTTCATATGAGAGCATTAGTAAATTTTATTATGGGAATGTATGGTTGTTTTAATTTTGTTTCTTCTTCTGATTGATTTAACCAAAAAAAGAAAAGAAAAGAAAAGCTGTCTTTTTAATTTTGTGGCCTGTGGGGTCATTGTTTCAGAGATTACCTAAACAGAGAAACAGAATGACCACAGGCAAGCAAAAATGCAGTAGAAACAGGAGCAATTTTTACTTCCTGCCAGCTTTTCCATTGAATTTCCTTGTAGGAATCTGGCAGGGGGCATCAGAATTCTTCCTTTCCCTTCCCTTTCCCTTTCTTTCCCAACAGGCATGTTAGTGGCTACTGCTGGATGGGGGAGGAAGCAAGGGATTATAAAACTGTCTGTGAATGTGAGTTCTAGAGCCCCTTAGCTATGAAAGCCAACTGGGTGATTTTGGGCCAGTCACTCACTCTTAGCTCAGCTAACAGGGTTTTTGTTGTAGGGAAAATAGGTAGAGAAAGAAACATTATGCAAATTCACTGCTATGATCTATATATAAAAATAATAAAAATGGGATAAAAATAAAATAAATAACAACAATCCTATGAAATGGGTTGGGTTGAGAGGCAGTGATTGGCTTAAAATTGCCCACCTGTTTTTCATCCTTAACATGCAACTACAACTCACAGTCACCTGGTTTCTAACCTGGTGCCTTAGTCACTAGACCAAACTGGAGAAGTGTTGTTATTTAAAAAGTTTAAACATCATGTTCTCCTTAAAATGATACAAAAATTTATTTCGGTTAAAAAATAATTCCTAAATCAATTCTCCAAATTAACAGCGAAATGTATTTATTTATTTATTTCACTATTCATAACTGATATTCAAATATTTGAATGATATATCATGATGGTCATGGAAGGATTGAGTTGTGTGAGTATAAGGCTATAGGTCCGTGATGGCGAATCAATGGCACATGTGCCACAGGTGGCACGCAGAGCCCTCTCTGTGGGCACATGAGGCATTGCCGCAGCTAGCTCTGCTGGCCATGTGCGCGTGCCTCCTGCCAACCAGCTGGTCTTCAGATCTCTGCTCTGCATGCACGGGGGCAGGACACATGCTGTGGGTGGGACGCATGCACAGGGACTCGCACACATACATGGTGTAGGAAGCATACGCAGGGGACATGCATGCATTCCATTTTGGAGATGTGTGTACATGCCCTTTGGGCACTCGGTGCTGAAAAGGTTAGACATCACTGCTATAGGCTATATTTGTAAAGAGAGAAAAGTCATTTTATATTTGATAGCTTTAACTAAATCCTTTCTTCATTTGCATTCTTAAAAAGCTGAGCAAGTATATTTATTTTTATTTATTTATTTATTTTGTCCTATATACAGTGGGGGAAATAAGTATTTGATCCCCTGCTGCCAAACATCAGCCTCGAAACCTTTCTGACTTGGAGAGGATCTGCAAAGAGGAGTGGGACAACATCCCTCCTGAGA
>JANHGC010001577.1:4900-17525 GCA_027560395.1 Boaedon fuliginosus
CCTGGTGGGATTCGATCTGACAACCTGCTGAACAAGTCAGCAGAGACTACAGTGCTGCATTTAACCACTGTGCCACCGAGGCTCTTACCGTGGACCTCACCCCATTCCTAAGAGGTCCATAAAGAGGGAGTGCATAAGCGCACCAGCGTACCTACCATCCCTGTCTAACTGTCCCCATTTACCTGTATTTACTTCCTTTGTTCATGTTTATGTTTATACTTATTCCTGCTATCTTGTACGTGTTTGACAAACAAACAAACAAATAAATAAATATACAACAAAATGAGAATTCACTTATGAGATAGAATGAACTGGGTAGATATGTACATCACTTTGATTGAATATTCTATGAATAGCATCCTTTTAGGATTTGCAGAGATTAACTTAAGGTTTGACAGCTGTTTGCTTATGAATAAGTGCTTAATTGCAATTTGCAATGAAATAATAACTTAAGGATAGATCAACATCCTGATTGATAGATTGATAGCAATGATTATTTGAGCATCATTACTGGATGATGAGTGGGTGGAGGGACAACCATCCAGATAAATCTCATTTACTGACATCTTGCCATTCATAAAGCTGGCTAATTACATTATGGTTTAGGCCAGTGGTGTCAAATTCGATTTCACTGAGGGCTGCATCAGGGTTGTGTTTGACCTCAGAGAGCCAGGGGGAGTGTGGCCAGCTCGATGTCACTTGTGTTGGGGGCGCCTGTAGTGGCCTGAGTGCTCTACCAGTGAAAATGGGCTCCCGAACTCTGTTTTTGGTTGTGACGGCCTCCTGCAACCCCCTGCCAGGAAAAATGGAGCTCGGGAGGGCCTCTCCATATTTGCCGGCAGAGGCAGCTCAGGCTGGTCCTTTGCTGTTTCCAGGGTGACTCTGCAGGCCAGAACTAAGCACATCATGGGCTGGATCTGGCCCCTGGGCCTTGAGTGTGACACCTCTTGTTTAGGCCCTTACAAACAGGCTAAAATAAAAAATTAAGGGGACCGAAAGGATAAAAGCATTTGTCAGGAGAATGCCGCACAGAGCAAGATTTTAACTGAAGAAACACTTCAAAGTTGCAGTACATTCAAAGTTAACATATTACCATCTTCTCTCTTCCCGTCTCCCAGTGGCAGTATGCTATAAATTTAAACTTGCCAGAAAGAAAGGACTGATCCTGCTTCAGGTGGAATTAACCATGTTGGTATAATTCAAAAACAACTAATGCCACATTTATGGATAGCGTCTTTTGAAACTGTTTCTGTGAATCATTGAATATAGCGATGATTCACCACATTCTTATTTGACATACTTGTCCTTAGGGATCCTTGCTTTCGTATAACGGAAGTTCAAACCGTTTTGAATGCAGAAATGGTATTACTTGCAGCGCTGGTAATTCAGGAATAAAAATGGTGGTTTGGAAAAGTGTTAGATAATAGAGATGGGGTTGGGTTCTCACTCATCCATTAGAATTACTGGATAGAATTGTGTCTAGTTTTGCACCATTTTGAGGGGAAAACTGATGTATTCAATTCTGTATTTTTTTTTATTTCTGAGGCTAACCAATTTTTTATCCTAAGGCGCATAAAATTCAGTAAAAGCCTAGAAAAATCGTTCCAGTACACTTAGAAATAGATGATGTGACTTTATGGTTTTGCTGTTCTCCCTCTCAAAAAAGCCCCCATTAAGAAGTATATCCTTTGCTATAAGAGAAGACAGGATAGGATCAAAAAGCTTTGGTGTAATTATAGGGTTTCATACTGCTTGTTGTCTAAATTACTAGCTTTACATGAGTGGACCTTCAAATTTGAAATTGTCTAGAAGCTATAGAAAATTGAGGTTGTTCACTTAATGTGCCTATGTACCATCAGTGAAATATCTGGCCCTATAATAACTTGTAGAAATAACATTATGAAAAGGATTCCCCTATTGAAACTGATGAAACAAATTTGCAGCAAAAATAACTGCATTTTATTTGGAAAACAATCTGTTTAGTAAGTCTTATGTCTTGTGAATAAGCTTCAGCATTGTAGATGCTTAGATTCTAAGTGCAGTTCACAAAAATGTGAATCAAATTGTTTGAGTACTATGTACAAAAATGTTTTCTTATGTACGCTGAAAATCATTATATTCAGCATGCAGATAAGATAGCACCTTTTAAAAATGCTAATAGGATTTACCCTTAGATTAAATATAAATGGAAGGGTCAGTAGTTAGAGAAAATCCAGGCTGTTTTGTGCAGATTTAATTATCTCTTGCTTTTACATATGGGACAGAATAACGCATTTCCATAGCCAAATATCTATTAGTTATGATTATTACCTCCATTATATCATATTTCAACCAATTTCTTTAGTGTCTAAAAGGTTATTTAGGTAGGAAGGTTTTCCAAATAGACTTGCTGTACTTTGAAATGCAATCTAGCTAAGTTCCTGAATTGTCTAAACATCAAATAGAATTTCATTCTACAAGTGTACCAAGGTTCATTTATATTTATATCTCCATTTATATGGTAATGTCACAAGGCACACTTAGCAGCTTATGGGAAGCAAGGCCCTTCCAAATTAGACTAGTCTTTTTTAGCGTATGTAACATTTATTGCAAATGAAATTTCAAGTCGATTTGATTTTGGTCATGCCCCCACTTGGGTAACTTTTGCTTCTAAGATCAGTAATTCCATCACGCTAAGATTAAAACACGCTCATAATTTTCTTAGAGATTGAGCCTAACTTTTATTTATTCCCACATAATTTTTTTCAGGATGATAATAAAGAAAGCTTGGTTCATTTATCAAGTTGAAAGAGTGTATGGGAAATAAACAATATAAGGGAAAATCAATTTCTCCGTATGAAACAAAACTCTGTAATCAAAATCCAGTCTCATTTGTTGCTGTTTACTTCAATATGTATTCCATTTTTCAATTTGGAAGATTCACAGTATATGCAGTCTATTTTTCTTAACTCAAGATGTCAATAAGAACCACACAGAATTTACATAGGGATGCTAAATCAGAAACAGAAATTGAGCAAATTATGTTAGATCTATGGGCTCTCATATGGATCCTCTAATTCTTCTAACTATATAACTATAAGAAAAACACTTTATTTTTAAATAAACAATAGATAACAATGGTCAATAGTTACGCTTTTCATCTCCAAATGACTTAACTGGTCACCAATGGGAAATCAATCACTTTCATGCTCCTAACAATATTAAGAAAACAGAGGTTTGGTCTAAGATAACTTAGACCAGGGGTGTCAAACTCAATTTCATTGAGGGCAACATCAGGATTTGACCTTGGGGACTGGAGTGGGTGTGGCCAGCTCAACGTCACTCGTGTCAGGGATGCCTGTGATGGCCAAGTGCTCTGCCAGCAAAAACGGGCTCCAGAGCTCTGTTTCAGCTGGGATGGTCTCCTGCAACCCTCTGCCAGCGAAAACAGAGCTCAGTTTTCACTGGCATAGGCACTGTGGGCCAGCCTTCTGCTGTTTCCAGGGTGGGCCCATGGCCCAGATCTAAGCACCCCATGGCCCGGATCCGGCCCCCAGGCCATGAGTTTGACACCCTGACTTAGAAGGTAGGAAACATTGCTCCTTGTTCTTCTATTATGCTACCTACTATTACTTAATCCTTGAAAACGAATGTCTATGTTTCCTAGAGTACAAATTATATATTTGAATTCTATTAGATTCTAATAGTGCTTTGTTGTTACTGACCGCTTCTGATGTTATTACATGCTGTAATTCTATTTTTATTTAATTCAAGTAGCCTTTATTACTTAATCTCCACTAAACTCTTGTTGGATTATTTAATGAAAAAGAATAAATGTGACACATACTATTTGCCAATAGAAGAAAATATCTGTAGCCCAGGGTTGAACTGTGCAATGTTTGGTGCTTTCTGAGCTGGGTTCTTTGCTTGCAGGCGTTTTTTGTTTTTTTTTACCTGACTCGGTTATACCTTCAATGCACCTAGTTGGATAATAAAACATCTGAAAAAATACAGCTGGAGAGTGTCTGTGGAGATTCTCATCATCCAGGTCATAGTTGTCTCAACGGTGCTTTTTCAAAAGGCAACTGGACTGGGTTTTTTTTTTCCCTTGAGGAAGAAGGAAACGTTTCATTTCTCATCTAAGAAACTTCATCAGTTGTGATGGCAGAAAGGGATGGAAGGATAAGTACTGACAGTTGAGACTGGATGATGGGGAGATGGAAGGGTTAGGTTCTGTCTGGATGGTGGGGAGGGGAAATGGAAGGATTGTATTTCTTTGCAGTCATTTGGTCTTTGGTCGTCTATCCAAAATGTTTTTCGAGACCGCCTTCTGCTACCATATGCCTCCCAGCGCCCAGTGAGATCGCACAGGGAGGGCCTGCTCCGAGTACCGTCAGCGAAACAATGTTGGCTGGCAGGGCCGCGGGCACGGGCCTTCTCTGTGGGAGCTCCATCCCTCTGGAATTCGCTTCCCGTGGAAATTAAAACCATCTCTAGTCTGCCTGTTTTCCGCAAGGCTTTGCCATCAAGCATGGACCTGAACACCTGTTCTCCCACCCCCTTTAGTGTTGTGATTGGCTGAGTGAATGAGTTTTTTGGAATTTTTATTGTATAGGCACTGTTTTTAGATGTATTGTTTTTGGCCGCCTCGAGTTCCCCTTTTGGATGAAGAGAGGCGGGATATAAATCTAATAAATTATTATTATTATTATTATCATACATCATGTCACGACAACATGATAATGCGAGTTTGACACCCCTGGTATAGAGTATATTAGAGACTTCCAGAATAACTAAGTAAGGAACTTTTCTGCCTTACAGATGGTTATGTTTGTGACTCACCAGCCCTTCAGTGATGATTTTAATTGTCCTTTTCTGCAATTTATTATAGCTATAGAGATTTGCAAAAGATAATTGAAAAGGACACCTTTTTATTTATTTTATTTTGAAAATAAAATTCAATGAATAGCAAATATATTAAAATAATAAAAATAATTCACATTCTCCACAGCAAGCCTAGGCAACCCTTTTGTGCCCAAGAGATACATTTTTTTATTATTTTCTCAACTTTCTATATCTCAAAGGATAGGAAAAAACATGGTTGTACGAGATGATTGGGCTGAATAGTTCTGCCTAAGTTTTTAAGTTTTGCAAAATGGATTCATTAGACCTAGCTGGAAGATTTAAGAAGCATACATAACATTCATGCTGTTCCCAGCCTCTTTTAAATATATATATAAAAAAACATCCTTATGACAATTGGAGCTTCATGTCTTTCTACATCCTTTCTTAATGTATGTCAGTCATGAAACATGGAACAGGGCTGGGATTATTTGGCTCTCTTACAGTGCAAATTGCTTCGTCTTGCTCCACGGGGTGCATTCCTAAGTAGTTTTGCAACAATATCTACCAAACGTTACTGAAAATATGAAAACATAAATACAGAGCAACTATACAGAACTGGTGGATCATGGTCCAGATTCCCAGGAGGGAAGGAGTGGATTCCATCGCAACAATCATGAAAAACATTCATGCTTGCCCTGCCTAAGAATGTGCAGGGCATATCAGTAAACGAGTTGAGATGGAGAAATATTTTTGGAGGAAGCAGCGATCTCATTGTGAAGAGCAAATTAATGTACAGCTTCAGGTCCTGATGCAATTTAAAGCGAGTCAAAGGAAATCAGGCAGCTGATGAAAGAAAGTTACCCCAAGCAAAAGACTTGGTAGTACGGAATGGGAACGAAGCCCTAAGACTTCCAGCCAGTTTGTCTTTTTTTTTATTTTGCAAAGCCTTCAGTTTGTTTTGACTGGTAGATCCATTTTTTATACAATATTCATTTAATTGCTGCCTTCCGGGCTGCAATTAATTGACAGCAGAGAGGAATAGGAGCTGTAGGGACTGAACTTGAAGTGCCGAAGATATGAGCACATAGCTGAGATTCACACTTTAAAAAAAAAATGATAAAAGAGATGATGGTTACTTGTATACCAAAGGATCCTTTGGTGTTTTTCAAGTGCCCACTACAGGCCTTTACTAAGTAAACAAATAAGTGAAAAACTTCCCTTTCTCCAATACAATGTTTAGGACCCTCCACTAAAATGGAGAAAAATGCTAATAAAATTTGCAGAACACATCTAACGAGTATTTGATGAAGCCTTGTTTGCTTTTATAGATGCTCTTTTTTCTTAAAACAGCCTCATTCCACAGTTTCAAAGCCTTGCTTCGTGCAAACTTTCATACAAAAATAAAACCTTGGAAGCTTTGTATCTTTTTGGTGGCCCGAATGCTTCTTGTTTATGCTGTGTTAATTTTAAATATAATAGTCAAATTGGTGTAATGCTAACGAAATCTCAGTGTCCATGTTTATTTCCATGAAGGTCTTGGATTCCGAAAAGATCTCATAGACTTATAGAAAGAAATTGAATGGATGAAGCACTGTGTTTTATTAGCAAATCACTAATTGCTCAGATAAGCTAGGAAATACTAGCTTATACTATACTACTACTATACTACTCTCATCAAGGAGACGGGTTGTTAGGTAGAATGGGTTCACATCTTCTGGTTGATTTCACTCACTGTTGCAGTCATTCTATCAAAGATAAATTTGTCTTTTGATCAGAATGGGAACTTCCTTAGGTAACATTTCTTCTAAATGCCTGTGGCATGTGTTCAAAATACTAAATGTGATAATTGGTCCAAAATTTCAGTGATACATGCACTGCAAAATATATGTGCTTTGTCTGTGTATTACTTGTGATATCTTTTATTATATTTCGGAGTCCATATGTGAATGCCTCGGAGGCGCAGTGGTTAAATGCAGCCCTGCAGCCTCTCTCTGCTGACTTGTTCAGCAGGTTGTCAGATCGAATCCCAGCAGGCTCAAGGTTGACTCAGCCCAGATTGTTTGGGGGCAAGAGGCTGACTCTGTAATTGCTTGGGGAGTGTTGTAAAGCTCTGATAAGCAGTATATAAAATCTTGAGTGCTATTGCTATCCATGTTGTAAGCCGCCCAGAGTCCTTTGGGAATTGAGTGGCATTAAAAAATGTAATAAATAAAATAAATTATGTCTCTTGTATAGAAGGGTTTTTTCCTCCCATTTAATCATGTCTGATTTGGCAAGGTTTTTCAAAAGTGGTCATTCAGTTGGCTTCATGCTGGCACATATATCTGTGTGTGTGTGTGTGTGTGTGTGCGCACGCACACGCACACGCACACACACACTTTGTATTTGTAATCTGTTTGATCAAACATGTAGAAAGTCCTCTGGTCCAAAATTTGATAACAAGGTTGTACCCAACAAAACTCAGGAAAATATTTGTAGAAAATCTACCTGACTGTCAGCTATCTTCTACTGAGTTATGTCAGGAGAAGATTTCTTGCTTTTATTCTCTCCAATTTTTCCCTGCTGAAGTTTTGTATAATGTGTTGTTATCCAATGTTGTTATTTATTAATTTTTATTTTCAATAACCACTAATGGTTTATCTAAGTTTCAGACTGAAAAGCCCTGATGTGAAATGGGGATATGAAAAACTCTTAGCAAATTGTAGTTTAGAATTGATTTGGCCAAATTTATTTTTATCAACATTTCTGGATTTTCTGGCACTTAAATAAATTTTGTCTGACTTATGTTATGTTTTCTTTGAAAATTTTGTCTATGATGCTTTAAAGTTGAACTGAAATATATCAGTTATATATTGTATAGGTTTCAGATATCCTAATAGAAAACATGTTCAGTTACCTTTATTCTTTTACATACTGTAGGTCTGAAGAATAATTTGTTAGGTTCTGAATGAATTTCACGTCTGCATATTTATTGCATCCAGAAACTAATATGATGTCAATGCCACCAAGAAAGGTTCAACTACTTAGCACTTATTAGCTATAATTACTATAATCCTAATAATAATAACAGCATGGCAATTAATTAATTTAAAAAACTGGCACACACAAAAATTGTATCGGTTTTCTAAATTAAAAAAAAAAACAGTCAAGTGCTTACAGCTGAATCTCTATGTTTTAATCTTGCTCTACTGCAATCCCCTGAGGGGCCAGGTGGGTCTCCTGGTTTGCTGGAAATAGGAGGAGTTGGGAGGGGGCAGATTGGAGCCCTGGAGGCCACAGAGGGCCAAATACAGGTGGTGTCTGGGAGGGGCAGGTATGGCAAGAGCAGGGGTGGGCCAGTCTCGGGGAACCCGCACTCGCTACATTAAAGCAATTGTGCGTTCTGGCCCCTCTAAAACCAACAGCTCATCTCAGGTACCCGTTGGCATGGGAATGCAGGGCCCTGGGCTCAGGCTGCTGTTGCTCAATGCCAGGTCTGTTTCCAGCAAAGCCTCTCTGATCCATGGCTTTGATCTTGGAGGAGAGGGCGGACCTGGTATGCATAACCGAAATCTGGTTAAGAAATGTGCCTGCCCAGGGGTTATGCCCATAGGCACAACACAGCATCGAAGGGAACTTCCCAAGGACCAAAGTGTTCTGAAGCTGGTGGGTGAAGAAGGGTTAATAATTGTTAAGTTATTAAGTTAAATATAACCTGCTAAACTTGAATCATCTGCTTCTAGAGAGTGAGCAACAGGAACCACGACAGAAGAAGAAACACCAAATGACAGCAGTGTAGAAAGATGATGTAGGTGGGGACGTGGTTATAGCACTATACAAACAGTGCAGAGGTCAATCAAACCTCAAAGCTGAATTTCATGTTTTCAAATACAAAATCAGATGTCACGTTACTGTTTGGAAAATAAAACTGCTTGTGATCCAATGAAAGTGAGACAGCGAGTTTTATTTTTTTTTAAAAAAAGCAGAAAACGAAGGTGACCCTGACAGAAATTCAGCTCTGAGTTCAAAACTTTGGAATTCTCCTCAGCTGATTTATACTTCAGTGAAATGACTGAAGCATCGGTGTCAGGAGGCATGTCCGGAGGAACTGAAGAAAAAATGGAGGCAGGCACCTTTCAAAGGCAGAAAAGGAACAGTGTCAATAGGAGAAAGCTTAGCACGCTCGGGCAGCAGAAGTGCGTATTCAAGTAAAGATATAGTAACTCATCCCAAGAGCCTAGCACAAGGAAAAGAACAGCATTTGAGTAGCTGATGGGACCTGCCTTGGGAAACAAGTTCACCACAAACTCAAGAAGAAAGAACAGAGAGTTTAAACGCTGATAAGTGGCATGAGAGGAGATGGCTGGTTGACAAAGAGGACAGCATATCCACAAGTCTAGGTAGCCTGAATTTATTAAGGGAAAAATATGGAGAAAATAGCTATGGGCCTTCTATGAAAAGGGGAAATAATCCATATAAGATTCCAAATTATCTGACCCAGGCAAACAAAAAGGGAGGACCAAGACTACTAAATAAAGAATGGGAGGGACCTGGAATATCAGGGAAATCACAAGCATCCCGAGGCCCCATCCACACCTTATTTAATGCAGAGAGAATGCAAAATAGAACAAAATTCCAAGAAATGGATCATAGCTAGGGCAGACCTAACATTGGGTCAACATACTATATTCCTGCTAACCAATACTGGGGTCCACCCCCAATACTCATAACTTTTGATGGAAGCCCCAGGAAGGTGGCTATGTTCCTCAGTAGAATACTGTTACATAGACAAATACCAACAAGCATATGATTCCCAATGGGCACTAATTGAAGCAATTTCGGGAGCAATGATTGGAGAAGCAGCCAATTGGGTAGCTGATCTCAGAAATATGTATTCATTCGAATTAAACAATATAGGCTTATTTTTAGATAGTCTCAAAACACGTTTTGAAGATGCATCCCATACACAACAAGCAGCCGGTGATTTATTAGCTTTAAAGCAAAATGGGCGAATGGCTAAAGAATATGTAAAGGACGTTAGAAATCTAGCTAGCAAATTACGCTTATGGCCTGAAGAACTATTGGTCCATCATGGGATTAGATAGAGACATTGGTCAGGCTTGTCTTTATAGGGGAATACTGCAAAGGTTAAATGAATGGTTTATAGCAGCAGTGAAACTGGATTCCGGAATGTGCAGAATGCGAGTAAAAGGGGAGTTTAGCAGTGGAACTAAGAGAGCCCTAGAGAAACAAGTTACTTTGATGACCCAAACATTACCCTGATTAACCCCAGGATTGCAGAATGCTCGGTCGACCTTACGATGTTATCGTTGTAACCAACTGGGACATAGAGCAGTAGAATGTATCCAACACACAATGGGTTCCACCCAAAGAAGATCAAACCCAGGAATGGGAACCTCAAAATTGGAACCAAACATGAAGAACATAGACATAACAGCTCCCAAATCCACATTTAATCCAGCAAAAGAAGCATTAGACACCACTGATATTGAGGGAGATATGATTCTGGCCTTATCACCTGTGTCGACCACACCCTCGAACCCCAAGAAGACTTACGTTCCAACCAGAAAAGCACTTGTACCATATATTGACAGTGAAAGTTCCAAAGAAGATCCCATGGTGAGTGCATCCATACACCCATTTTTAATAGATATAATATTAAGTACAGAAAATTCAGAAATTAAAGAATGTAAAGCGCTCATAGATTCAGGTTATACTTGATACTTAATCCCTCAGGCCACTGTAGAAGCACTATGGGTCAAAATATGCAAATGGAAGCATCCAATCCATTTTGAGCAAATGGACGGGTCCTTGTTGGGGGGGAATCCCATAATCCATTATACCCAACCAATACAAATGCAAATAGGCAGACATTGGGAACTGCTGAGGTTCATTATAATCCCTAAAATGGTCACACCTATAGTGTTGGGTCTTGCCTGATTAGATAAATGGAGCCCCACGATCTGGTGGAAAAAGGGATATCGTAAATTACAATTGAACAAAGGACCCGAGGCCCTGAACAAGCATTAATTAGTGATGAATGTAACTGAAAAATCACTAATAAATGATGGTGTAAAGCCATAGATACCACCGGAGTATTTAATATTTAAAGGTGTTTCAAGAAAAAGGATGCGATGTATTACCTCCACCTAGGCCAACAGACTGCGCCATAGATTTAGTACCTGGTGCTACATTTCCCAAACCCTACATGTATGCAATGAATCAGAAAGAATTGGAAGAGATGAGAAATTACATTGATAAAAATTTAGCATGAGGATTCATAAGGCCTGGCAGAGCAAAGATGGCAGCACCTGTACTCTTTAAAGAGAAAAAAGATGGAATCTTGAGATTATGTGTTGACTACAGAGGTTTAAATGCAGTATGCGAGGAACCGGTGTATCCCCTACCCTTAATACAAGACCTCTTAGTTGTCCTATCACAAGGAAAAATATTCACCAAACTGGACCTCAAAGAGGCATATTATAGAATCAGAATTAAATCAGGAGTGCAAGTGACGTGCCATAGGGGCAGTTTTGCTAAAACCACAAGAAACAGGAATATACAAGAAAGTTGACTCCCATAGAACAAGGATGGGCTATTTGGGAGAAGGAAGCTTTCGTGATTAGATGGGCTTTGATGACCTGGTGACACCTACTAGACGGTTCACAAAAACTGTTCAAAGTGTGGACAGACCACAAGAATCTACAGGCTTTACAAACAGCTAGGAGATTATCTCCTAAACAAGATACGTGGTCACAAGACTTCAGAAGATTCAACTTTATTTTAAAACATATACCCAATACAAAAAATTTCCTAGCAGATGCATTGTCACAAAAGCCACAGTATGATTCAAAAAGGGAAGTAATGATTCAACCATTGATCCCATCTTCCCCCTCTGAAAACAACCATTTGAAATTAAACCAGGTAGCAACCATTTGAGAAGAAATAAAAACACAACTGTTGACAGATGTCTGGGGTCAAGAGAATAAACACCATTGAAATGTCAAGAAGATCTAATGTGGAAAGAAAACAAGCTATACATGCCAGAAGCCACATGGAGTACCATTCTGCAAAAGTGTCATGATCAAAGGACAGCTGGACATTTTGGATATATGATAGCTGTTTTTTTGTTGGGGGGATTACGCATGCTGGGGAGGGATGGAGGAAGCATGTGCACATGCATGGGGAGTGCACGAACATGCACAGGGCAGGTAGGCACACACGCGTGCGTGCACACTTTCTGCACGCGGGGAACAAAAGGCTCACCCCCACTGCCCTGTACCACTCCATCGAAGTGGCTCTCCAGTCTGTTCTTAAAAGTCTCCATTGATGGAGCAGCCACGACTTCTGGAGTCAAGTGATTCCACTGATGAATTGTTCTCATAGTTAGGAAGTTTCTCTTTAGTTCTAGGTTTATTAATTAATTTTATTTTTATTCGATTTATACCCCGCCTCATTTTCCCGGGCAAGGGGAACTCAAGGCGGCTAACAACAATTTTAAAACAATCGATTACAGTTTAAAATCTCAAATCCATCCATACAAACACATTCAGCAACTTTCAGAAAAAAAGGGGAAGGGACATGTCAGTTCCAGGCCCTCCGACATAGCCGGGTCTTCGTAGCCTTGTGTAAGGCCAACAAGGTGGGGGTGGTCCTAATCTCCACCGGGAGCTGGTTCCAGAGGATCGGCGCTCCCACAGAGGAGGCTTTAGCACGCGGGCCCACCAGCCGACATTGTTTGGCTGATGGGACCCATAATAGGCCCTCTCTGTGGGACCTAACTGGGCGCTGGGAGGCATAA
>JANHGC010001578.1:0-10401 GCA_027560395.1 Boaedon fuliginosus
TATCTATCTATCTATCTATCTATCTATCTATCTATCTATCTATCTATCTATCTAAGACAAGTCATGCTCCCAATGTTCTTCCAATCCATTGTGGGTCAACCACCCAAGCCAGCCACTTTAGCAGAAATATATGTGGAAAGTGTTAATTGCTTTCATCCTTTTTTTGGACTTTTGTGGCCAGATGAATTTGACATTTAATTGAACCTTTTCTCACTTGCATTTAATTGTGACATAAACATGCCCCAGCAACATTTTTTCCCCTTGCTGTGTCCTCGTGATGCTGCCTTCATCTGATACCCACTCATTCTTTTATTATGTGTCACTGGTGTTAAAGTAGGTTTTTTTACCTTACCCCCATAAGGGTGCAATCCAGTTTGCCTCACTGAGCCTTTTGTTGGTGGTACAGTCAATTGGTGTGTGTGTGTGTGTGTGTGTGTGTGTGAGACTGTTATGTAAAAATTTGTGCAAAACCAAAGCAAGTTTTTAACAAAGGGTTAAATCTTTTTAACCCAATTTAGGGGCAATACAAGTAGTCCTCGACTTATGACCACAATTGAGCTTAAAATTTTTGTCGCTATACTTGTTAAGTAAGTTTTATCTCACTTTATGACTATTCTTGCCACAGTTGTTTAGTGAATCACTGCTGCTGATAAGGTAGAAACTCAGTTGTTAAGTATATCTGGCTTTTCCATTTGATTTTGCTTGTCAGTAGGTTGCAAAAGGCGATCACATGACTCCAGGACCCAGCAACCGTCATAAAAACGAACCAATTGCCAAGCTTCCGAATTTGAGTTGAATATATGGACATCACGTGACCATGGGGATGCTGCAATGGTTGTAAGTGTGAAAAATAGTCATTAGTCATTTTTTCAGTGCCGCTGTACCTTTGAATGGTCACTGAATGAACTGTTGTAAGCCAAAGACTTTATCATAAATACTCCTTTAGAGAGAGCTATTTATATAACCTTCCTGGTCAGTCAGCTGGGAGACTACTGGAGATAGCTGATATATAAGCACACAACAGCGGAAGAGGATCACACGTTCACCTGCCATGGATCGGTAGGGGAAGACTGGCCTTTGAGCCCCTGAATGCGAGGCTTTCCTGAGCCTTGGCTTCATGCCAGAGACTTGCATTCCAAGTCCTTAAGACCACATGCCATCATCCTAGATTAGTGGTTCTCAAAGTGGGCGGTACTGCTGGCCTTGGGGGCGGGGCTTGGCCAGCATACCCCTCCGCCCTGGGGGTAGGGCTTGGCAGGGGGGCATTAAGCATTAAGCATTCAATTTTTTCTAAAAGGGGGCGGTGAACCAACAAAGTTTGAGAAACACTGTCCTAGATCCAGCCCAATGCCAGTCTCTCTCTAACATTTGCAGTGAAAAATAGTGGACTAACAGTTGAATATATGGACATAAGTCTTTAGAGCAGCGGTGTCAAACTCACATCCTCACGGCAGCATCATGTGATGTAACTTCCTCCCCCTTCGCTAAAATGGGCGTGGGCGTGGCCAGCGCATGATGCATCCATGCTGTGAGTTTGACAGCCCTGCTTTAGAGGATAGGAAGGTGAAAAAGCTTTGGCCTTGGATAGAAGGTGTTACCTTAGATGGGTAATCTCTTTAAAAAAAAACAACTGTGGGAGAACTCCATTCATTTATCGCTCTCCTTTCAACCTCTTTTTTCCCCAGTTTTTGTCTGGGATTCTTCTGGCTGTCAAGCACAAAAGATCAGGTTCACACCTGAAAGTCCAATTAAACTGATTTATTGCTACTCATGCCTATGCACAGGAATCTTCTCCACTAAGGGTTAGCACTTGCTTGAAATTAGGTAAGGATCAACAGCAGTCAATGGCAGTTGTGCTTGGTTTGCTTATGACTATGTACAGATTCTAGGCTGATCTCTCTTTTAATTCCGTCCCCAGGTTCTGCCATTCCTTCCCCTACAGGTTAGCAAGGGAAAGAGATTTTCTCCGTCGCACTGGAATTATAGAACAGCATCTGCAACTATAACTCAATGGAAGGAGAAGGGAGCAATTCAGTGTTTTTCATTTATTTTGTTTCTTGGGAATCCCTGTCTCATTAGACAGAGTGGCAGAAACTGGGAGGTGGGAACAAGGTTATAAATAAGTTAGCTAACCTATTCAGTCCCAAAGCTAGAAGATTATCCTTTCAGTATCAGTGTTGAAGAAACAGTACACTGTTTTTGTACTTGGGATAACCAGAAGGAAGCTGCAGTGAAGGACTTCCTGGTCCTTCAAGTCTAGAAGAAAAATATGTTGAACCAGTCCTAGGCAGAGGTGGTACTCAGCCAGTTCCGACAGGTTCGAGAGAACCGGTAGCGATAATTTTGATTGGTTTGGAGAACCAGCAAATACCACCTCTGATTGGCCGACTATACAGCCACGCCCACCAAGCCACGCCCACAGAACCAGTAGTAAAAAAAATTGAATCCCACCAGTGGTCCTAGGGCTTTCCCCCTACCACCTTTTCTGGCTTGTAGGATCCTATCCAAAGTTGCAAAGTTCAGGAGGCTCACAGGATGATGAGTGATGCTTCTGTCAGACAATTAGTGTATAATTTAGAGCAAAATAACGCACAATATCAATGAAAAATGTTCTATTTAGGCGGAATGTGGATTGATGCTACTCAAGGCTCTTTAGGGTGTAGAATAATGAAGGAAAATTCTTGATGGATGCATTTCCCACTCTATTTACACAACGTGGGTTCAATATGCTTACAATATATTTGCATCAAAATCGTATCTATATATTCAGCCAATGGAGAAGAATAGTAAGGGTCTACCAACATGCTTATACATTAATAATATTACTTGGCAATCTGATGTTTCAAGACCCAGGGTGAATTACTTATTAAAAACCCATATACAGCTATCTGTCTTTATCTTTCTTTTCTGTGTGGGTCATAATGGGTCTGATTGTTTTCAAAATTACATTTGAACAGGATATGACTGTTACATGAGAACTCTCCAACCAATATCATTTCCCTTGCTCATAAAATACATTACACTGCTGGATGCACTGAGCCAAATCATTATAAAAAGGAAGCTTTAACCTAACCTTTGTGCTTCTCACCAGCCATTATACCAAACGAACACTTTAGAAAATGCTTTGATAAAAAGGGAAACGGACATGTTTATGAATATTGATATTCGGGTTGCTTAATTTTTCAGGAGCCTCCCAGCAATTTATTTTTTGTTGTTGTTCCAAATGACTTGCCTTTTATTAGCAGCTATGGTTTTCTCTTTCCTCCTCTTCCTTGTGGCACTGGCTGATTTCATCCACTCAAATTTCACTAGGATTTTTTTTTAAAAAATTGATGCCCAGTAAAAAAAATATATATACTATTGCAAAGGGAAATTTTATTTCATTTTGGAGATGGACATCTGCAGCACTTCATGGATGTATGGGAGAAATCCTTTCTTATCTACTGCAGCACTATGCACAGTGTATCTAAGACAACAAAGAATCAGAAAACAAAGTTCTGAGAGGAATGCCTGAAAGAACTGGAAATAGTCTTAATCTAGAGAAGAAAAGATTCAGGGGAATCCTCCTGATAGCTATTTTCAGGTGTCTAAAATGTTCCTAAGCAGTTGATGAATGTGTTTTTGCTCTTGAGTCTCAACAGCAAGGCTAGAACCAAGGAGGTAGTGTAAAAAATTCAGGAAAACAAATTGCAATTAACATAATGAAAACCCTCTTAACGATAAGAGCTGTTGTATAAGGATCAGTTTTACAAAGAATTCCATGAAATGATGATGGTCGGTTGTGAAGGCATTTGAACAGAGAATGGACAGCACTCTGTCAAGGAAAAGATAGATCTATTTTGAATTGAGCAGCAGGCTGGATTAGAATCTAGTCCAAAGTCTGGCCCGGGGGCCAATTGCGGCCCGTTTTCAAATTTTGAGTGGCCCTCAGCCTCTTCTCCCCGCTGGTGCCTGTTTTTCTCTTCACCACACAGCGGTTCCCGCGGCTGGCCCCTGTTCATTTGCATTTAATGTTAATGGTTCAAAGAATGTCAGGCTGAATGGTCGGCCCCCACACATTTTCACCTCACCAAATCTGGCAAAAAGTTTGGACACCCCTGGACTAGACGATCTTAAGGGTTTTTTTACAGGTAGTCCTTGACTTATGACCAGGTGCCTAGCGAGTGTTCACAGTTACGATAGATGTCCTCAGAACTACTTACAAGTTACAACCCAGGTTCAAAGTTCTGATGGTTGGTCCCCTCCTCCTCCCCCCACCCTGTGGTCACATGATCACATTTGGGGTACTTGGCAACTGGCTCACCTTTACAGTCTTTTTCAGCATCACAGAGTCACGTAACAACATGGTTTGTTTAACAACTGCGTTGTTTGCTTAATAATTGCTGCGTTCACTTTGCAACCAGCGTGTTTGCTTAACAACCACCACAAAAAGGTTGTAGAAACAGGTGTGGATACATTGTGGCCCACTTAGTGACTTACATGACTTGCATCCATAATTTCAGGTTCAATTATGGACATAAGGTGAGGACCACTCGTGCATACTTTTACATGTCTTTTAATTATGCTCCATTTCCCTTCCACTAACTGCCATGGTGATGAGGATAGACATTTTCAATTTTCTATCATCATGGAAGATCACTTCCCTTCCCCCATATGTTTATATATAATGGTCATATTTTTGCATGAAAATTGTCCCAATTCTTGACATCTCAGTAGAGCCACGGAAAATGTCATGTGAAATTCTGGATAGGCCAATATTGGCAATGGCTGATTAAACAAATCAAAGTTTTAACTTGTAGTTCTTCTAACCAGTATGAACTGAGGTTTTTTTTATTGTTTCAAAAGTGTTAAGTCTCTTTATTTATAAAATGAAGGGCACCAGGAAGCTGTGTTTGAAAAGCATGGCTGTGCAATTTTCTTCTTAAAAATCATCAAGATTGCCTCAAATTACTTTATAAACTCTTGAACAAAAAGAACGGTTCTTAAAAGCTGCTGATTCCTGAATGTTGTGGCTTTTCTTAGGGTACATGTTTAGTTTGCGCAGCAGATCATCAGAATAATCTCCTTCAGCTCCAAATTACCTATTGAGCTTCACAATCAAACCTGAACCTTCATCTCCCCAGCTTGAGTCCAGCTCTTTAACCATTGGACATGTGATTCAGTGGACTGATTCTTAAACCTATTGACAAAATGAGATACAGAGAGTTCAGAATCTCCTCTCTTTAATGTCCCAAAGGTGCTTTTGAAGAAGCAACTGGACTTTCTGGTTTTTCTTTGAAGATGTTTCATTTCTGATCCAAGTAGCTTCTTCAGCTCTCCTCCGCTGAAGAAGCTTCTTGGATAAGAAGCAAAACATCTTCTCCAGAGATGAAGACGCTTCTTGATTAAGAAGCGAAATGTCTTCTCCAGAGCTGAAGAAGCTTCTTGATTAAGAAGTGAAACGTCTTCTCCAGAGCTGAAGAAGCTTCTTGATTAAGAAGCGAAATGTCTTCTCCAGAGCTGAAGAAGCTTCTTGATTAAGAAGTGAAATGTCTTCTCCAGAGCTGAAGAAGCTTCTTGGATAAGAAGTGCAACATCTTCTCCAGAGCTGAAGAAGCTTCTTGGATAAGAAACGAAACGTTTTCTCCAGAGCTGAAGGAGCTTCTTGATTAAGAAGCGAAATGTCTTTTCCAGAGCTGAATAAAATTATTGGATAAGAAACGAAATGTCTTCTCCAGAGCTGAAGAAGATTCTTGGATAAGAAACGAAACATTTTCAAAGAAAAACCAGGAAGTCCATTTGCCTCTTAAACAAGTATCTTTGGGAGAACTGTGACCTGGATGACTGAGAATCTCCATAGACATCTTCTCTTTAATCTTCTTTATCTTTCACTATGCCCATTCTTTGAGACATTGCTCATTTCAAAATGTGACCTTCTTGATTTTTTCTTTCCATTACATTTACTCTCTTACTCTCCACCTGGTAGGATGTTCCTAGCAAGCGGTTACGCTTTTTCTACCCTGATTCCTCGCCTCCCCCAATAAATTATATATTTTGTGAAATAGATTTACTTCTATTAAAGGCACAAAAGACTGCTTTACTATTTTTTTTAAAGAATTTTTATTTTTTTTCCCAAAACTAAAACAGATATTAAAATAGCTCTTTGCTCCAAACGGAGCCAGTTGGGTTTTACATTTGTTTCTTGCATTCATCTTTATACTTCCATTTTATTACATAATTTTTATGTTCTTAAAAAATTCTAATATTAAATCATCATTTTTATCCCCTAACTCCTCATCATTTCTATTCAATTTAAAATAATACATTTCCCGACAATATTTATTTATTTATTATATTTTTATGCCGCTTAATTCCTGAAGGACCCTGGGCGACTTACAACATGGATAGCAATAGCATTCAGATTTTATATACTGCTTATCAGAGCTTTAGAACACTTTCCCAGCAGTTACAGTCAGTTTATTGCCCCCACAATCTGGGTCCTCATTTCACCGACCTTTAGAAGGATGGTAGGCTGAGTCAACCTTGAGCCTGGTGGGATTTGATCTGACAACCTGCTGAACAAGTCAGCAGAGACTGCAGTGCTGTGTTTAACCACTGTGCCACTGAGGCTCATTTTTTCTACTAAGGAAGCAAAGCCTCCCAAACAAACAAAGTTTCCACCAATATTTTTATGGAATCCTAGAATGGACATTATGCACTACTTGCCTTAGTGCCGGATTAGAACTTACTGCATCCCAGTTTCTAGGCTGGTGTCTTTACCACTCCTCCTAAGTGGCTCTCCCCATGGAGGAATCCATCATTTCAGTATCAGGAGCAGATGAAACTATACAGATAGCCACTGACTTAGTAGCATAATTGAGCCTAGAATTTCGATGGTAAGTCATTGTGGTTGTAAGCTGTGCCATCATTGACTGGACTTAATATTACAACCATTTTACAATGGTTGTTAAGCAAGACAACATAGTTATTAAGCAAATCACATGTTTTTAAGTTATTAATCACATGTTATTTGCTTACTTGCAAACATGTTTGTAAGTAAGCAAATCACATGTTTGTAAATCCAGCTTATCTGATGGATGTTTTTTTTCTGAAGAACGGCAAAGTTGTAAAGTTTGTTTGTTTGTATAGCATATGGCAAGTTGTAAAGCGAAATCATGTGACTGGAAGCCAGTTACCAAGCAAGCAAAAATGTAATTATGTTGGATTATGGTCAGCTAATGAGAGAGAGGGTGGGGAGGGGGAGAGATGTCTAACCCATATTTCACCATCTGTTCAATTACAATCTCATGTGAAAAATGGTTAAACATTTATTTAATTAATTAATTTATTTATTTTTATTCGATTTATACCCCGCCTCATTTCCCCAGTCAAGGGGAACTCGAGGCAGCCTAAACATTAGGCTGAATTCAGCATACACTAAGTACACACACACACACACACACACACACACACAGGGAGAAAGAAAGGGAGGGAGGGCTTTCCTTTCTATTCACAGAAACATGCAAACAAGCAGATCCCTTTCAGCTCTATTCTATTCTAAATTCTAAACGCAACTCTGTGTGGGTCTGCATTGGGACTCTCCTCTGATACAGTATCTTGGAATAGCATTAAACAGTCCTTTTTCCCATGAATTTATAATTTGAAAATTTCAGTCAGTCTAATTGCTTGGAATCTCACTCTCAAGCTTCCAACAGCTTGAGCCCATAAGTGATCCCTACCCTCATGCCAAGCACCAGGTAAATCAGGACATTCAGGCAGTTCAAATGAATGTAAAGATTTATTTCAAGTTTAAGCTCTCTATAAGAATCTGAGCTCCTAACCGTCTAGGGAAATTTGTGGGAGTAAAGAAAGGCATTCAAGGCATTCTCTTCTGGGCACGCAGGGACTCATAACTTATGATATGTTTGACCCTTCCCTGCTTTACTTATTTATTTATTTATTAGATTTATATCCTGCCTCTCTTCACCCTTTTCAGGGGAACTCGAGGCGGCACAACATACAATAAAAAACATCTAACCTATACAATAAAATAAAAAAAACTCATTCGCTCACTCAATCATACACGAGGGGGGGGAGGAGGGAGAAGGGGACATGAAGATTAAGGCTACGCTTGCCGGCAAAGCCAGGTCTTCAGTGACTTGCGGAAACTAGGCAAGCTGGAGATGGTTCTGATCTCCGCAGGGAGCGAGTTCCACAAGGTCAGGGAAGCCAGAGAGAAGGCCCTCGACCACGGCCCCACCAGTCGGCACTGTCTGGCCGACGGAACTCAGAGCAGGCCCTCCCTATGAGATCTAACTGGGCGCTGGGAGGCATACGGTAGCAGCTGGCGGTCTTGAAGGTATCCCGCCCCCAAGCCATGAAGGGCTTTATAAGTTGTTACTAGGACCTTGAAATTCACCCAGAAGACCACTGGCAACCAATGCAGCTCGTGAAGGATGGGTGTTATACGGGTGCACCGAGGTACACCCTTAATCACTCTCGCGGCTGCATTCTGTACCAGTTGAAGTCTCCGGGTGCTCTTCAAGGGCAGCCCCATGTAGAGCGCATTGCAGTAGTCCAACCGAGAGGTGATAAGAGCATTTTAGACATTTCCCACTTCTTCATTAAATAGGAAACACCATTTCCTAATTGTTTGATATTGGCTCATTTCACACCAGAGTTCAGCCTATCTAAATTCCCCCCCAAAAGCAGAACGTTATGAAATATTTTATTATTTGAATTATATTTTACCTTTTCTCTAAGAAAGAATTTTATGATGCATGGAGTTCAATCTCCAGAATGGTTATCTGAGGAAGTCTATACTTCTTAAATTGCTGAGGTTGGGATGTACTGCTCTCGGAAGACAAATAATCAAAAGAATAAACCTCTTGTAAAATCTTATTTTCCCAAGAACAAACCTGTGAAGGAGATTGGACAGAAGAAGAATAACAGGCCCAGAATTAAATATTGCATTCCAGAGCCAAGTCCTTTGCTTTCTTTATACAGCAGCATAAACAACCTATTCTGGATTAAAACCTACCTCATATTGCCCATGGCATTCAAAATGATTAAACATTTTGATGTCAATTTGCCCTGAGTTACATAATACTTCATTTTAAAACTTTAGAGGTTAATTGAAATTCCCTATATATTCTAAAAGCCTTGCAAGATTAGATTAATTCCCATGTTTAAAAGTGAGCAAGACTTTCCCAACTTTTTATTTTTATGAATTATGATATTCTTATTTTGAAGATCAGCTTCACCTAACTGTTCTTTGCTTGAGTATTTTCAGAAACTATGGAATATAAAGGAGTAATTAGACCAGTCTGTTTCTACAGCACGTTCTGTCTGTTTCTTCTTTTCATTATTAGGTTTGATGACACATTTGCCGGTGTGGCTTCCTGCAGATGGCACAGAAATTTTGCAATCAGATATAGAGAGAAAACTGTCATCTTAAAATGCAACTTTGCAGTTTCTTTTCTTTAATGGATCCAATCTTACTTTTAAAAGGGGATTTCTGCTGTTTTTTTAAATTGTAAAACGTTTGTAACAAGGAAAGATACAAAGTTGAAAAAATAGTCTAAAAAGAATGGTGGCTGAGAAATTGATGCAATATGGTCCTCTGCTTTGATCAGAGCAGAAGCAAACTTACTGAGATGTCTAAAACAAGGGCAAATTCCAATGTTCTATTAATCTGGATCAAGAGAGTTTGCTTTTTCTAATATAGATGTGTACCCCAATATAAATCTGGATCATTGTTTCTACCCCCGTTTTTTTCCACCATGTAGCTTTTCCTATCATATGAACATTTTGAATACAACCATCTCAAGTATATTCAGTTGTTATCTAAATTCAGACCCTCTGCACTCATACTGAACCATTCAAGTGCCCTGTGCATACTCCCTGACCTGCAACTTCCCAACCTGTGCTGCATCCCTGACCTTTACTGTACTGCCCTGGAATACTTTTATCTATTCATCCTGACCCACCCTGTGCCTACGTGCATCCTCATGTACCGCTCAAACTTGCTCTTATGCACCTCCTTGCTCCCTGCCCTAACCATCAGCAGCTCTTAGTGCTGAGTTTGATTGTTCTTTTGAAGACATTTGATTATCACATTAGGTATCAATGCTAGCACCGATGGTGTCATCCAGTTTGGTAAGGAACCATCTGCAAGAAAATAATCAAGCTCAGAGAGCACCAAGAACCCCACATTTCAACCTTGAATGATAAACATTCTTTCTATTGGTAGCAGCCACTTACCTGCCTACTGACCTTTTTGATTTGCAACTTGCCCCATTGACTTTACTCTTTGGAAGGGGGCAGGGAGCATAAGCAAACATGATCAAGGTTAGACTTCTATAAAGCTTTAGTAAGATCACACCTAGAATACTGCATCCAGTTTTGGTCACTACATTATAA
>JANHGC010001578.1:62810-82801 GCA_027560395.1 Boaedon fuliginosus
TGAAAAGGGGAACTGACTGTGATAAATAGACAATATGTACTGAATAACTTTTCAATGTATATGTCTTTATGGATTTTTAGACTATAGAGATATTTTAAATATTACACCTAACAAAAACTTTTTAAGGGAAATTAAGAATACATTTAATAGTTTTAAGTGAAGATTATTATCGATCAAGGGGAAACTAAGGAATGATAAATGTAAAGTTCAGTACAGACTTATTAGATATAGAATATAACAAATAGGGGGAAATCAAACACTTAGAGAGATGAAAATTGTTTCTACAAGAAAAGGGGGATGATGGATTGTTTTATATCTTTTTCTTTTCAAGACTGCATTGAATATAAAATGAGGTAATAAACACATATAAGAAAATTGTTAGAAATATAATATTGAAAATGTATGCAACCCCAGAAACACCGATTGGATACAATATATGTTGTCTTTTTGTTTTTTATTTTGAAAAATAATTTAAAAAAATAACAAAAAAAATTGGGTACTAGATAACTGGGATGCATTTACAACAGTTGTGTGTACAATGGGGTTGACTCACTTAATGGCCGCATTGCTTAGCAGCAGACATTCCAGTCCCGATTGTGGTCATAAGTCGAGGATCACCTGCATTGTAATTGAGGCCACATTCCAGATTGTGCCACTTCCTTCACATTGAAACCTAAGCCTCTTTCTTTTAGGTCTCCGCCTCAAAGCTATTCATCGAAAATACAATACAATAAAAGCACAATAGCCACAGTACATAAAAATTAATATCTGTCCTCCCATTATGCTTTTATGTGTGTCTGAGCTCACAGGCTGACAGATCTCATTCAATAAATCTTGGCTTTCAAGGCCAACAACCAATACACTTTTCAGTTGGTTTCATTACCTTTTAATACCTGTCTTTGATAACATTAATAATACTATTATTGCCTACCACAATGATTTCCAACAAGCAGTGCTTTGAATACTCTCAGCTCCTTCTCCCTATTTTTCCATTCAGGTTAGGGTATAGTTTTTGGTGGGTTTTTTTTTTTTTTTTTGCTAATTTGGGCATCTTGTAATTTTTCCAATACTAAATCAGCTTGCGTCCTTGCCCAATGTTTAAGAAATTCATGTTTGCCAATAAAGATTTAATTTCCTTCCGTATTGATTCATTAGGCTTCTAACTACTTTGATATTAAAGCTGAAATGCTTGAAACTTCCATCAAGTGTCTGCATTGAAAGGAAGCGCTTGGTATGCATTCTAAGTCATTGTTGTCTATATTTTGAAGCTAATTCTATAGTATTTGGGTTAAGAATGTAGCATTCCACGCAGTATTCAAATGAGACCCAGCCCCAAACAGGATTAGTTTTTAAAGAGTTGATTTTTGTTGATCTTAACTTGTATGTTAAGTATGGTATGGCTATTCATCCAAGAAGACAATTTTCAGCTAAGAGTTCATTTATCCCTTTTATTAAAATTTGTGGATAGTCTGAAATAACACATTATTATAGAATTATGTGCAGAATGTAGATGAATGCCTATTCCAAAGGAACTTGCATTCAAAACGATCAAAAGAAAGGATAAGAGAATGTAGGTGAATTGTACCCCACTGTTGAGAGATTCCCTGTTGTGGCTGAGAATTGGGATTTAGAGCAGCCTTTACAACTCA
This sequence comes from Boaedon fuliginosus, assembly GCA_027560395.1. Taxonomy (NCBI): domain Eukaryota; kingdom Metazoa; phylum Chordata; class Lepidosauria; order Squamata; family Lamprophiidae; genus Boaedon; species Boaedon fuliginosus. The sequence goes on from JANHGC010001578.1 coordinate 64,460, forward strand.
CAGTATCCATAGTTTTAAGAACTGAATGCCAGCACAACCAATGTCCATTGGGGTTGAGAAAGGCTGATTCAAAAAAAAAAAATAGTAAAAAGAGAGAGAATTTAAAAGAAGATACATATTAACCCACATATTAATGTTGGATTTTGAAATCTAAACTGTGGGAATCCAAATGGCCAGAATATAACTGTGGATATGATTGCATGACACCCATTCAGTTTTTGCAAAGATGCCAAGTTGCTTCATATTTCCAAGCAGAGGATAAGAGGCCAAGGCAGGCTGCCTGGAAGCCAGGCCTACTTGCAACCATTTTTCACATTTGAGATAACCTCAGCCCAGTCAGATGCACTTTTTGGAAGTACTATTCCTGTTGTTGTTGTTTTAATTTTTTTTATTATATTTACAATTGGAAAAATAAAAATGAATGCAAACCACAAAGAATATAAAAAAAGAATAATAGAATGTTGTAGGGGGAAAGGAAGTAAAACAGAAAAAAGAATGAAGCAATTTCCTTCTTCATCACAACCACTACAAATAATTTTAGTAAAAGTTCATTATCTCTTGATATACAACAACAAATGCACTCTTTTACCAATAACTCATTTCTTAACTGTTGACAAAATCTCAAAGCCTCATCTTTCATTCATTAAGACTACCAGAAATAAGCATATAACTTATTTTAACCTTGATCATATAAACTGATTCTATGTTCCTTTGCCATACCTTTAACCATTTTAGGTTTAACTCCCTCAAGATAATCTCCTCAAGCTTGCTTTCATCTTCTTTTTGTCTCCTCTCAACAAATCCTTCAAAGCTTTAAATGATCTCTTTTGAAAATCTAGTAAAAATAAAATCCATATCACTCTTTCAATTTATTACTTGCATACCCTTTTTCAAACATTAAGACATTGATAGGTTTCATTTGTACATTTGATGTGTCACATCAAACACTTTCAAATTAATTTCAGTCTTATCTAGTCTTATACATTGCTCTTCTACTCACCACCCATCTAAAGTATTCAATATTCTTACAATTAATTTCTCAATCCATAATTCTTAAATCTTCATAGAAGAATTTTCAGGATTTGTATGAATATGGTACAGTAAGTAAATACAGAGGGAAGGGAAATCTGACTTAGAATTAAAGCAGGTGAATTACATTTGAACCATTGTTTAAACCACAATCCTGTCCTCCATCTTTGAAGCTGCTATTTGTATGGAGGGAAAAATGACAGTCATTTCTTAACTAATATGTACAAATCTAGCACCTAAGAACAATTATTATTCTTCTACAAAGAAAGCACTGTTTACATCACAGCACATAAGCTTTGTTTGGTCAGACCAAAAGAATCCAGAATCTGTTTTTCCACACTGGACAACATACAATCTGACCAGATTCTAAATTGTGTTGATACATGATATTAAAACAAGGTGTTTTTCAGCCACACTTTGCGAAACAAACTTCACAGATCTGGTTGATACACAACACTAAGCCACAATAGATAGACCTGCACACTCTAATAAATGAAAAGTAAAGCTTCTACACAATGTCTCTGCGTTGTGTAGGTCCTTCAGTCATATAATATAAGGCATTAAAAATGTTCTTAAGAAAATCAAACTCAGAGGCTGACCATTTTTGTTTTTAAAAGTTACATCTTTTTATGTACAGAGAGCAACATAAAATATTTTCAGTATTAAAGAAGATTTTCTCCAAAATATCTACAAAGCAGTCTAATATTATTTATCCCATTTTCCCCTTCCTGCTTTTATTTCAGAACTTTCCAATGTTTTTCAACAAGCAAGCTGCATAAATCTGGATGATTCTGCTGATATTAACTCAGGCTTTGTCTTGTAATATTTCAACTAAGCAGAGATGCAAACAAGCTGCGTTTTAGCTCAAAAGTTGGTTTTCAGGGTTGAAGCTTAAGTTATCTCCGTGGTCAAGGATTGTCTGAATCAATAATATACCAATTTAAATGGTCTCCTATAAATGGCGAACCCATTCACTTAATCCAGCAGTAGATCACCTAGAAAAAGAAATAAAAAGGAGTATTATATTAAAGACCTTCACCTTGGCTATTTTAACAAATTATTTTTTAAAAAATGGCTTTTAGTTGCCTATTATTCCTATACAACATTTTTAAGGTATTTTTATGTAATGCCAGGTGTCAAGTACTTTTTGATACCTACATGTTTATTTTTAATAGTTGTTTGGAAAATATTAATGAGCATGGCTGCTTATACAAAATTTACTAAGGTATTCATTCTGCTTCCAATTAAGAAATGCATTTCAAAGGTGGAGAACCCTAATTTAAACAACAACAACAACAATCTGCAATCCATCAACTTCATTACACAAAATAATTCACCTCTGAGACAATCCTAATTTTACAAATGACAATGTTTATCATGTAGAGTGTAGAAGATAAAAGGTTTTTTTTTCCTTGTGGAGCTTCATGAATGCCAATTTCTAATACAAAATGATCTCATTCATACGGGCCAAACCAATATTCAAATAAGAATTTAGCTAACTCTCCTCAATTCAAACTGACAAGAACATATTTACAGTGCAATTCTACATAGGTGACCAGTCGCAAATAGTTCTGAATTCAACAGAACTTATTTTGAGTGTTCATATTTATTTATTCATTTATTTGTAGGCTTAAAGTGTACATTTTGAGAAGAAGAATCTGCATATGAAATATATAATTTACATGCAAATCGCATGAAATTTGTAACGCAATTAGTGTGAAAATGGATGAAGAATACTTAGGTCAGTTACACAGCGTGGTAAACACATCGAAGTGGACTATTTTTCAATGGAAATCTTCATCAATAAAGAAGATCAATGGGTCACAAAATATTGTGCATGTTTCAGTGTGAAAATTAATTCCTTTGCCTTGGTTCCCATAATAATTGTAATGTCTATAACATGGTATGTCCAAAGAAGAGATTACGGCTTCATGTGATGGTCTGATCTACTATAGACTAACTTACTGGCTGGATTTCCACAACATTTGTGGAAATTTGTGGTACAAATTTGTGGTGCAGTTCAAGGTGTTAGTGATAATCTTTAAAGCCCTTCATCGCTTAGGACTGGGTTACCTTTGAGACCGCCTTCTTCCACCTCATGCCTCCAAGAGCCCCATCAGATCCCCCAGAGTTGGCCTCTTATGAGTCCCGTCAGCTAAGCAATGCCGGCTGGCAGGGCCATGGATGAAAACCTTCTCTGTGGTTGGTCCGGCCCTCTGGAATCAGCTCCCTATGGGGATCCGGGCCATCCCAAATCTGTTAGCCTTCTGCTGGGCTGTGAAGACCTGGTTCTTCCAGCAGGCTCAGAACACATGACTCCCCTGTATGAATGTGATTGTATGACTGTTATTGTTATATGTATGGGGTTTTTTAAATGAATTTTAGGGAATTGTTTTTAAAATTTTTACTGTTAATGTTTTTATTGTAAGTTTTAATGCTTATTGTTTTATATATTGTTGTACGCCATCTTGTGTTCCCCTTGACTGGGGAAGAAAGGTGGGATATAAGTACAAATAATAAATAAATAAATAATAAATAAACATGTTGATCTGTAAATAACTCAAACGTTCCTGGTCTAATGATCTTCATTCATTCATTCATTCATTCATTCATTCATTCATTCATTCATTCATTCATTCATTCATTCATTCATATAGCCACCCATCTTTTAAGGGCAGCTCCCAAACAAAAATTAAAACAATATACAAAATCATATTAAAACTATAAAACCATAAAATTTAAACAGATTTATTATGAAACTAGGTAGGAGCTTTGAGATTTCCTTACCTCTGCTAATTGTAGGTGTTGAAGCATTTGTTCATTCCTAAGAGTGGGAATCTAGCCTGACCAAGGATTAATGAAGCAGGTCTCACCAACAGAAGGAAAATAAGCCTTATTTCCATGCTTGGTATTGGTGCAGGCTAAAGATAGGCTTTTAATCAATAACCCAAATTCAGTTTGATCAGCCAGGATTCCAAATCGAGCTTTTATTATCGTGTTGTCAGACCTGTGCAGGCAACTCAGTGGCCCAGAATGAGTCAACTACAATGTCATTTATCAGTGCCTTGCAACATGTGCCATGCCCTCCTACCTTTTCTTTCACAGATGCCAAATCAATCTTCAAAGCTTCTGAACCTGCAAGGAAACCTCAATTATTTGTACTAATAAATAATAATTATCTATATGAATATGGAACAGGTTGCAATAATTGACAGTGAATCACTCAATTTTGCACCAGTGCGATTGTGTGTTTAACACACTGTGTGATAGTCTCCGTAGGACAATCCATACAGAGAACAGCATTCCCAAGACATTTTCCCCACATGTTCACTCTGCTTTTATTTGATTGGAAGATATACCAGTGGCATATGGTGGCAGCTGCAAGGTAACTTACAATGTGCCAATTCTACATCACACAGCAAATTGATCTAGACAACAGTTCCAAATGATTCTTTGTGGGAGTCTAAACTATCCCACCATAGGTTTCTTTATCCTTATCATCAAAAGCCATTTGTTTGGATCTGCTATTGCTTGGCCTCAATGTATTGCTTGGCCTCAATGTACTAAGTGAGTAACAGCAAAGTGAAGAGAAACATTTCAATGCTTCTAGCTGGTAAAGAGGGTTTGGAGTGAGAGTCGTGGTTCTTAAGTGGTATTTCTCATTCCTCTAAGGTCAGTTCTTGGTAGTGAAGGAGAGATACAGCCTCTCGTATTCCCTGCTTTTTGGGTGCTATCAGCTCAACTCTCCACTCCTATTTAATATCTAAATGGAATCACCAGATGTCACCTTGATTCTGTACCCTGTACCTTGACAGGGTCAAGTATCAGCATATCCTGATTATATAGTCAGTCCATTACAGACATTCCTGTTATAAATTTGTGAACATAGCCACTGTCCTATATTATTAACCACTGACACCCATTCACACACACACACACACACACACACACACACACACACACACACACACTGCACAAACCAAAGAAAAACAACTGGATGAGTGCTATTGTTATATTTCCAATTTGCATCTTTGCAGGAGTGTTAAGATTGGTAGTTCCAGCACATCTGGAAGATTTTGCTATGGTTCAGGGGTGGATTTCTACTGGTTTAACAACCGGTTCACTGCGTGTGTGCGTTCCGTTCAAAACTAGCAAGAAACTTTTACCCCTTCCTGGAGCCACGGTAAGGAAAACCAGCAATGTGTGCTGCCACACCAATCAGCTGGTCTTCAAACAAGGGAATAAAAGGTAAGAATAGTACAGGGGTAGGAAGGCCAAAACTCGACACTGGAAGAACTGGTTTCCCTGAACCAGCTCCAAAGTAACAAACGGTTTGCCTGAACCAGGGCAAACTGATAGAACCCCACCCCCGCTATGGTTTCACTCTAAGATACAAAAAGCAAAGGCGAAAGTGAAGAAATGAGATGGAAGGGAAGGGAAGGGAAGGGATGCTTTTAGCTAAGCAGTACAAAGTTGCAACCCTCCAACTCATCCCAAGAAACAGTAGAGATACTATATAGATGTGATAGACACATAAATAGCACTCATGTTATGTTTAAAATTGTATGCTGCTTAGAGTTGCACTGTGAGTGAGATGTGTGCTCTCTAATTCTGATATATACCTAAATAAAATAAACCTGAATACATCACTGGTGATTTCAGAGCCCAATTGGTTGTTTTGTTGTTTATTTGCCCTTGCTCTCTGTTCATGGATGTGAAGTCCTGGGCCTCTGTTGTAAGATAAAGGCCCATTAAGGCAACTTGAAATCCTATCTAGGCTAAAATCCAAACGCAGTAAATTATATGCAAGTATGGAAACAAATCCAGGAATCAATGGAATTTTAGAAATACATTCACTGAATTTGGCCGTCAGACAATATACTGCATTTACACATTTTTTTCATGGAAAAATGAGAAATAGAAAAGAGAGAAAGTGCAGTGGAGATGGGGGCGGGATGGAGGGGGGAGAGAAAGAAACAATTACTTTACCAGGCTGAGATTTTTCTCCCCCTCAGGGTGGAAAGCCTAAGAAAAGCCTCAGTAATTCTCTTGAAAGGGGATTATAATATTCCTGCACTACACTCCTTCTTCCTCTTATTTCCCCCACAACAACAACAACCTTGGGTAATGAACTGGGCTGAGAGACTGACTGTCCCAAGTATGCTCTTTCAGTTTTCATGCCTAAGGCCCAGGACTACAACCCACAGGCTCCTGGTTTCTAGCGTGGTATCTTAGCCACTCGATCAAACTGGCTCTCTTTTTCTGCTGTGAATCCCTAAGAAAAGCATGGCTAATTCCCTTGAAAGCGGATTATAATATTTCTTTATTTCTAGGGGGAGCTGATTTTTGTAAACTCCCTGAAGCCGTGATAGTCAAATAAACCTTGACAGAAGTACCCGATTCCTTCAGGTGAGCTCTCGCTTCGTTGTGGCATTTTCTAAATACTGTGAACACAAGCCACGAGTTCCCTAAACAGAGGCTCTGTTGGATCTGTAGGGTTCACCTAATATGCCTTGATCTGGCAGACTTCGTAAGTCATAAAAACCTGGATCTTTTCCCAGATCCTGGGATCAGATGAACTGATCTACCTCTGGTGGACATTTCCTGTGGAATTTATTATTATCCTCCCTAACGTGTGCATTTGGGAGAGGGGTTCTGTTTTATCTGTTTTATTTCATTTTATTTGTATCCCATCTTTTTTATAAATAACTCAAAGTGGCAAACATACACTATATCCTTCTATTTCCCCTAAAACAACAACCTTGTACGATGAATAACTGGTCCAAAGAAACCCTGCTGTCTTAGTCTTCTAAGCTAGTTGGGTGTCTTTGGGCCAGTTACTCATTGTACAACTCAGAACTAGAACTCAGTTCCTGGTTTCTAGCTTGGTATCTTAATCTCTAGACCAAATTAGATCTCTTTTCTGCTGTGATTTAAACTCAGTTGGGTGAGCCACCCTCAATTGTGTGACTGAAAGTGGCATACAAGTAAAAACCAAACAAACCAATAAATAGGCATTTTTCTACAGTTAATCCTGATTTAACAACCACAATGGGGACCAGTTGGGTTGTTAAGAAAAGCACTTGCTAAGAGAAACTGTGATTGTGCAACCTAGAAGCAACCTAGAACTAAGAAGAAATTTCCTGACAGTTAGAACAATTAATCAGTGGAACAACTTGCCTGCAGAAGTTGTGAATGCTCCAACACTGGAGATTTTGTAGAAGAGATTGGACAACCATTTGCCTGAAATGCTATAGGGTTTTCTGCCTCATCAGGGGGTTGGACTTGAAGACCTCCAAGGTCCCTTCCAACTCTTCTCTTCTCTTCTCTTCCTTTTCCCTTCCTTTCCCCTTCTCCTCTCCTCTCCTCTCCTCTCCTCTCCTCTCCTCTATTCTAATTTGCTTACGAACTTAATACAGCTTTCCTTTGTTTCTTAGATCTATGAAGGCCGCAAATGTGAGAATTAGTCCCAAAGTTACTTTTTCATCATTGTCATAACTGCAAATGGTCACTCTTTGAGGCAGTCACTAAATGAAGACTACCTGCATTGTCTATAGTCTCAGACAGAATATCCTTCAGGTCTGATGTCAGATGTCTGATTAAAAATCATTTTCACCAAGGATGATATAAATGATCAAAGTGCCAATGAGTCATTACGGGTTGAGGCTGGAGGGAGAATGTATTTGGCTTTTTAAGGCAAATCACTGGATTCCCATTTCCCAAATATATTGTGAAACAGAATCTGATACTCTCATTAAACTGCACTATAGATCTCCCCACCCCACCCCCCAAAAAACAAATATAAAAAAGATTAGAGAAAATGGTGTCCCCATTTGCTGGAGAGAAAAGCAAGAGTAAATATATATTGACTTGGTGAAAGCGTTAAAAGCAGCATTATGTGGAGGAAAAATGAAGGTAAAATATGCATATCAGGAGAATTTTACAGAAAAATGTGTATTTTAATATTTTAATGCTGGGGAAAAAACTAGAAACCCAGTAGACTCAAACTTGACAAATTCACCTTCCCTGGAGTAATTAGATCTCTGATATGGTTTCTCTGGACAATTCTGCCAAGTAATACTGCCATATATCAAGTGTAGACACGTATTAAAATCTGTAGAATATTAATCATTCAATGCACATTATTGTAGGATAGTAACCTTTTTTGTGAATTAATTTGCAAAGCTGAAATATTAGTGCTATATCAATATCCTTTAGTCAGGAATGGACTTGGTGCATTCTTGGACAGGGAGGTTGATTTGTGTATCCTTCCTCGTGATTCCATCATTCAAGGTGTGTTTTAATAGGGGCTATTATTTTGAAAGGCAGAGTGTTATCTTTTGACACCATGGGGAAGCGAGAGGAACTATCTGAAGACAGAGCGATCGCTGCTTTGCCTTGTTCATCCCTGGGAGCCAAGTCTTGTGGTTGCCAAAGAATTTCCTGCTAAGGAAGAGATAACTCTAAATAAAACCGGCTGTCAAACAGAAGGAACAGTGATGGAGAAGGTACCTCGTTAGCAGGAAGAACAGACCCTCAGCAGGGAAACGGGATGGGATTCTGAGATGGATATGCAGGTGGTCTTTGACTTACAACCATTCATTTAGTGACCGTTCAAAGTTACAGCGGCACTGAAAAAAAAGTGACTTGTGACCATTGCAGCATCCCCATGGCTGGTCCCATGGTTTACATCGGGAGGCTTGACAATTGGTTCATCTTTATGACGGTTGTAGTGTCCCGCAGTCATGCAATCGTCTCTTGTGACCTTCTGCCAAGCAGAGTCAATGGGGAAGCAGGATCCACTCAACAGCCAGGTTACTAATTCAACACCTGCTGTGAGTCACTTAAGAACGGTGGCAAGAAAAGTCGTAGAACTCTGGGTTCAGTTATGGCTGTAAGTTGAAGGCTACCTGTATTTATTTAGTTTAGAAAATTTATACTGCCGCCTACTTGCCCATGGCAACTCAAGGTGGCTTACAGGGATATAAAAACATCATGTAAAAATTAAAATAATAAAAGAAAATAATAAAGTAATAAAAACTAATACATTAATAAAATAGTATTTCCCTATATTTATGGATGGCGGGAAGGGGTTGACATTTTCTTCTACTACTATCAAGGATGTGAAAGAATTTGCCCCCCTTGGTTTTTTTGGACAGCAAACTGGGAGCATTGCCAATCCATGAATGATAGCCAAAAGTGAAATCTTGTTAGTGTTTGCTTTTTTTTTCTAAAAAAAACAAAAACAGAAGCTCATTTGAGGGTACTGTATATAACCATGGTAGTGAACCTATGGCACGCGTGCCCGAGGTGGCATGCAGAGGCCTCCCTGCGAGCACGCGAGCTGTCACCCAACGCACATGCGCACATGCCTCACACGATTTGCATTTTGAAAAAAAGGCCCTCCCATCCACCCCGGCACTGTACTTGCTTTTCTTCCCTCTTCCGAAGCACAGCTGATTGGCATGACAGCGCCAATCAGCTGTTATTTGGAAGAGGGAAGATTGCATCCGGATTGGGGGGGGGTACCCATGCACGGATGGGGAGCATGTGTGTGTGTGGGGCACGCACGCACTTTCGGCATGCGAACCAGAAAAAGGTTCGCCACCACTGGTATATAATGACTCATATGCCTCTTCCAATGTGTCCATTGGATCTCGTTTAGTCACACTGAAAAATGAAAAAGCCCACACTCTTAGGAAGCTTCTTCCTTCTTCCAGACCTACCTGAACTGACCACATAACTTCACAGTATGACGTGGTTATTTGATCATTCTAGGAAGTTCTAGAAAAGGAAATATGGTTTTGAGGCAAAGGGCGCCGAGTTGTTACTGTGAGAGTATATACTTGTTAAAAATTAAACAAAGCTGAAAACATAGAGTACCTTGGCCCCTGCATTTATTTTAGAAATGTTGAGTGCAATCCAGATTTTTTTTAAAGAAGGATGATCATAATGGTGGTGATGATGATAATATCTTAACTTGCCTAATTTATTGAAAATGGTTAGAATATATATATATATATATAATAATAATTATAATAATTTATTAGATTTATATCCCACCTCTCTTCACCCAAAGGGGAACTCAAGGCGGCCAAAAACAATACAACTAAAAACAATCCTATACAATAAAAATTCAAAACACAGTCACTCAACCAATCATACCACAAGGAGGTGGGTAGCAGGTGATCAGGTCCACGCTTGATGGCAAAGCCAGGTCTTCACGGCCTTGCGGAAAACACATGACCTTGGGACACAGCAACAGTCATAAGTATGAACCAAGCACCTGAATTTTGATCATATGATCATGGGAATGCTACAAAGCATGAAAAATGGTCATAAGTCACTTTTTCCAGTGCCATTGTAACTTTAAACAGTCACTAAATGAACTGTTGTGAGTCGAGGACTACCTGTACTGGCTGGGTACAGACCAGTAAAGAATTGTAGTATGTTCAACCCTGTACATCTTGCTCAAAATGTTAAGGAACCATATTTTACAAACCACAGTGTGGGAGCTTAACATACAAATGCTAAGCGAGATCAAAACCAACCACAATAAGGCTATCACTGTGAGTGAATTCTGTTGCATTACATTTTTAGTGGAATGAATAGATATAACAAAGAAACTTTCAAGTAGCCAACGTGAAGGACAACAGTACATTGGCATGTACTTCTTCACATTAAATAATAATTTGAGAAGCCTTTTGAGGGACATACACAAATGTTTATTTTGTTTCTTCAGAGATTCAGGGAGCAGGTTGCTGAAGTGTTTTTTTTCCCCTTAAAACTTTCAAATTGGCTAAAGAACATGCTGGAGAAATGAAAATACTGCTTCACAGTAAAAAGCTAAAATATAAGTCATAAACATAAGGTTGTCCTAACAGTAAGGAAGGGCATTTCATGAAAACAACGTTTAACAAACCATTGATAGGTGTGTCCATTCATTATGCAAGTTTCCTATTAAAGGTTTAAGATTGAATGACACACCAGGAAATGAATTGCTTATGTCAAACTAAAACAACAGCATATTTTTTGTTACATTTTTACTAGCTATCAGTATTCTTTTAATAGGAAACAAAAGTATCTTTTATAAATGAAGTGTTGGAATATGTTGAATTTAACTGTGTCACTATAAATATATTGCTTTCTAGCCATAATCCAGATTAGACAACTAAAAAAGCAAGTATTTTTACTATTGAATTTAATCAGAATTCTAAAATTTAATTGGTGGATTAATTAATTTTATAGCACCATCTATATATTGTTAAAAAACATAATTTAGGGCAGGACGGCCAGGCCAGGGGAAAGTGGGCGGGGCTAGCTGGGATGATATTTACCCCGCCAAATTATCGCTACCGGTTCCTGAGAACCAGTGGGAACTGGCTGAATATCACCACTGGTCAATCCCGCCCCCCAGTGTTAACAATGGGCAATCAACTGGATCATGTGGGATCAACATCCAAAGCCACTCAGTCATGTTGGGGATGAGTCTGAGCCTGTTGGTCCCCATCCAGATCCTCAAAGCCTTTCCATCATAGGTACCATGACAATATAATGTAAGTGACTTTATTGTGGCTTCTAGAAAACACTTATGACAGGAAAACTGGGGAATCCTGCTGTATCCAATGCTCAGTGAGAAAATGGCTCTTTGTCAGGTCATTTGTTTATGAAAATGCTTATCTTTCCTTTGACTAACAAGGTGCTTGGATTGTCTGGTTCATAACAATGGAATAAATATTTACCACTTAACACAAAAGAAAATTATTACTCAATAAATTAGAATGATCTAAGATACAGAAGAAATGTGGTATTATACCAGAAAGAGTTAAAATATGTTCGTTCATCTTCATTAAAGAAAAGGTGATTCCTGCCATTCTGAGATGGGGAAGCAACGTAAACCTAAGAATATGTTTAATGCAAACATGAAATAAAAACATTTGTCAACACTTATATACATATCCATTCTCCCCAATTCGGTTTAGGTCTCTCAAGACCTAGAGCGGTTTCCCAATCCTGATATAATGGATGTATTTGTGTCTACTAACCTTAATCTCATTTGTATGCTTCTTACATTTTGGCTATTGTATTTCCCTTAAACCATATTATTACCCCTGATAACCTTATTAAATCAGTGCCAAAGTGCATGTAATTTGTATGATAACCACATTTAATACAGTTTGTATGATAACTATATTTTCATTTAAGTAGAAGATAGAAAGTTTAAAAGGATTACAGGTAAGTTATATTTTCAATTGCAGAGGCGGTGGCTAAAATTTATCCCCACCCCACCTCCTCTCTCTTTTGGCAAAGGCTCATTTTAAAAGCAGAAAAAATGGGGGTATGAGCTCTGAAGTACCTTCCGTTATTTCAATAAATGGTGGAAATGGAAGATTTTCTACGGGGAAAATTGGGTAAGAGAGTGTCTTTCTAGAGAAAGAGAAATTTGTCATGGTCTCACCTCCATGAAGAAGGATTTCCTACCAGGAAGAGTGCACTTTAGAAAATTGTATTATGCATACTGACCATTTAAACCTATTTAGTAAGTGTTCTTCATGTGAAAAACATGTCACTGTGGAGTTAATGGGGCTACATTGGGTGTTGATTTGTATGGATATTTAAAACACTAAAGAGAGCCTAAGGATTATTCTCTGAACACCAAGCTTTACCATACCACGTTGTTTGCTGGTTGAAAATTATCATAAAAATACTTGAATATTAATTTATTTCAATAAGCTAAATTGATACGTACATAAATGAAAATAGCACTCTTTTGCCTCATCAAACCAGTTCAAATAGAGACATTTTCTATTCTTATAAGAAGTTGTCTCCAGGCCAAAAAAAAAAAAAAAAGAAGGAGAAGAAGAAGACAAGAGTGATTTACTCATTGTATTTATAATCTTTTTTATACCAAGGGACAAGTTGAAGCATACAATTTCCACCACAAGTGTCCATTCACAAATGATCACAAATGGAGTGATGAATGTAGAAGGTTTAGGGGAAAATGTGGGAAGATTAAAATAAACATTCTGTACACCTAATTGTGTCTTCAAGAGTGCCCCTTTACTCGCTCTCAAAAGACAATGGTTCCCATTCACTTCAAATAAGACAAGTATACACCTGGAGGAAATGCTTTGGTGTTATCCAACCATCAGTCATCACTTACAGAGATCCAGTAGAGCTGTGTAATACACTCAGAAGCTCTGCAGTACACATGGTTCTTTATGCCTCCTCTTTATAGTGACTGACAGTTTGCTAGCAGGAAGTGATCTAAGGGATGATCATGTTTTCTTCTGTTAAGACTTTCTACAAAACCTTCCCCTTTCACCAGAAGTTTTGATTTTTAAAGAGTCACAAAATGCAGTGAATCGCCAGTGTTCCTAAACCATGTGTAATAAATTCGCACCAGGGCTATTGTCTTAGCAGATACTTGTTAAAATGACTTTGGTAAGAATTTCTACATCAGCTGGCAGTTTTTCTATTCTTTTATCTTAATATTGTCTAATGATATGGGAGTTGGTGCATAGGAGAGCAACCTTGCCTATATTTTAAGGATTGAATTAATGGTTCACCCAATTGTCTTTCATGTGAAAGAGAGCTATTTTCCTTCCCCTCTGTAGCTTTACTTTAAACTTGGTTCAGAATGTTCCATTTTGTAAGATTTCTGTTTGGACATAATTATGGTAACCCATGGTAGAATCTCACATTAAATTAGAATTCAAATTGAACCCCAGTGGTTTTCAGAATCTAGAACGCTATTTTCTTATCTTTCTTGAGAACCAAAATATAGCTGAGCTGGATTACAGCAAAACTAAAACTGTGAAAATAAATGATGATGCATCTCTTGCATTATTGATGCAAGAGAGGTATTTTTATTTTTGTTTAGTAATATTGTGCAATGCAAACTATATGGGTGTACTCAGATGTAATCCTCCTTAGGTTCAATTAAGTCCATACTTACCTGTCATACTTCAAAGCTATAATGTAATTTTCTTTTCAACTATCACTAGAAAAAAAAGTACTTATATATCCATGTACATCCATATATACACTATTGAATGTGCTAAATTGTTAATTGTTACAGGCTTTGAGGATTTTTGTATTATAATATTTACAAATATGTTTATATGTTAATAAAAACAATATCAAACTACTACTGAATCCTCCCTACTCCAGTCACAAAATATGGTTCAAATGCATTTCATTAGCAGCAAAACTGTCGAGATATTTGAGACAGAGTATCAATTGTATTTATTTATTTAATTTGTATGTTCCCCAGAGTTGCTTCCATTTTTTAAAATTTATTTATTTTTCTTTTACAAAACAATTCATCATCCCGTAATCAGTGTGTCGTCTGAGTACAAATAATCTGTGTCAATTGGCAACATTTATAACAATAATTATCTATTCTTTAAATATTATTCAATATAACATATACAATGTATTTAATTTTAATAATAATTCCTAACTTAACTTAATTAATTCTATATTATTTTATTAATATTTTCTACATATTACATTAATCATCTTTCCCCTCTAACACACATATATATTCTCCGACCAACAATTAATATTTCCCATGTCTTATAATATTCTGTGTGCTCTTCTCTTTAATCGCCAATGTTAACCTATTCATCTCTGTACATTCTAGTATTTTCCTAATCACATTGTCTTCCATAGGGATCTCTTTGCTATTCCAATTCCATGCAAGTACAATTCTAGCTGCAGTTAGTACACGAATTATCAAATATGCATTCTCTTTACTGTAAATTTCAGGTAAAATTCCCAACAAAAGTTTTTCAGGTTTTAAATCAATGTGCTGGTTTGTCATCTCTTCCAACCATGTATGTATTTTTGTCCAATATATAAAATGTTTTATAGATGGCATTTGGCACCGGCAAGATTGGCAAGGATGTTTAAAGATAAGTCAGTGAAATGTTGGAAATGCCACCAGACTATGATATGTGGTGGACATGCCCAGAGGCAAAAAAAAAAAAAAGGTTTCTTCCATCATTAAGGCAGCATAAATGTTGATTAAATAAATGAATACATTTCTACCCAGCATGAAATCAGCAGGATAATATTTTACTGGAAATATTTATTATGATTTATATATACTGTAGAGGGAATTTTTTTTTTTCAGAAAATCACCTCATTGCCTATACTGATTCAGCACAGAGAAACTTCATTCAATTAGGGTCCATAACTTATCAGTACTTCTGTTCATGTTAAAAAAAAAAAGAGAAGAGAAGAAAATCAAAGAAAAGCCCATTTTAGGATTAAAAAATTAATTCTGACAGTTTCTGCTCATGCCACATAGATGTTTATAGGGTATGAGGGGATTAGAAACACAATTCTTGATGCACCAATAGGTTGTGCATTGTCCACTCCTGCATCAGAGCCTTGCAAGAGAGAAAGAGAGAGAGAGAAGGAAAAAAAGCAAATGTTTGTGAAGTCTCCTACCTTTGGGAATACTGTTCAAAGTCAATTAAACTTTAAATGAGCCACTTAAAAAATAAGTAGCTCCTATTTTAATTTATTTATTAAATTTATATTTTTAAGAAGGCCACTTAAAATAATGAATTTTCTGAAAATGCGGAAATAAGAAGCTTTTCTTTGTAAAATATTTGATTAGAAAGTTTGGGAATGGCAGTCTTAACATGTCAAGAAGGCATCAGTTGGGGAAAGGTAGCATTGGACAGTATTCAACTAAATAAACCACATCCCCCTATTCCTAATGCTGACATACATCTTTCTGAAGCCAAAATCAGAGACTAGTGAGCAGAATCAGGTAGCATCTTCTCTAAAGTGTTATTGTTACCTGATTGTCCGTAGTGAAGGATGATGCCATGATGGATGTGTGCTGTTTCAAAATTGTCAAAATAGCAAATGGAACATTGCAAATTACATACGTGAAATCAACATTACATCCATGCATACCCTCGTGCTGCACATACTTTCAAAAGAGGTGGGTCTTGCAATGTAAACCTTGATATGCCAGCTTGTAATTTCCACCACCCTGCCTACGGATCCCAGCACTTTCTGCTTTGTAATGAAAGGAATTAATTTCATGAATTAGATACAGAAGCTCACTCAATGGAGAACGTCATGTAAGAATGACTTGCTCCAGGTATCACCTGGATGAAGTGGAACTATGAAAAAAAAATAGAATGAAATGAAGGATGAAACAGGGAGGAATTTAATGGTTTGGAAGATTGCACTCAAAAGGAAGTGCGTGCTTGCATTCAGATAGGCCAGTGTTTCAAATTATATCATGAAATGCTTTGGAATATAATTTCTTTAAATGATTAATGCAGAACAGACTGGTGAGGGAAGAAACTGTATTGCAATATTTAAGTGAAATACTGATGAAAAACGAGAGCTAACTTAGCATCTGTTATTTTTATAAATGCAAAAACCATTTCACTATTTTCTTAGTATCCTGCTTGCAAACCAAAAATGAGTGCTTGTATCTGTAATTGTACCTTCTCTCTTGCCTTGCTTTGTCCAAGCACACAGACTGGAACAATGCTTAGATAATTATAGGGGTGTATGAAAGATGCTCTGGTTTTATCCTTTTCCAGTAAAACAGCCCTCCCAACCTGACACCTTCTAGACTGTAATTACAGCATATCTGGAGGGCACCAAGTTGGGGAGGACAGCTGTAGTGAACAATCTCTACCACTATTTCTGCACTATACTACAAAATACGCTAGAGTTCTATTTTTCACTGACCTTCTGAATGAAACTTAAAGTGCTGTTTTTGATCTTCAAAGCTCCACATGGCTTGAGATTGAAGTATTTGCAGTATTTGCAGGAACATCCTATCGAACATGTTTTGATCCATCTGGGTCAGGTGTCTTAGAAAAACCTACTTGTATTTTTCTCTGCTTCCATGAGTTGGAAAAAGAGGCTGGACATTCACAGCCCAGAAATTGAAACAGACCCCATTTCATTGACTTCAAAGAGCCTTTTGAAGTGATTTGACTCCTTTTGGTGTTCACTGGATCATATTAATACACACACACACATTATATATATGTACAGTATGTATAAATAAAATAAAAATTATTGCATGGATATTTTATTTGTAACAGAAGAATTTGTTTTCAAAATACATTAAGCCTTTCAACATTTTAATGGTTCTGTAAGAGTAAAATCTATATAAGTAGTCCTCATTTAGTGACTGCCTTGGATATGACAGTGATGAAAAAGCGACTTTGCAACCAGTCGTCTCATTTATAATCTTTACAGATCTGTAAAGCCAAGCAAGGTTAAAGTAAGATCATTAGCAAAGTTGTAGTTTCACTTAGCAACTGCTTCACTGTTCAAATTGCCAGTCCCAATTGTGCTAGCTAAATGACAACTACCTGTATTTCTCTTTAGATCTGTTTCTTTTTTCTTCACTTGGAGTTGGCATCTGAAACATCATTAGTCAGCTATTTATGTGTGCCAAAAATGATATATAAATATATATATGCCAGGAGTCACCCAGAGTGTTTGGCACAAGATGTTCCAGCATACAATTATTTTTCACTAGCAGTAGCACTTAGACCTGTACAGGAAGTTTTCTGGTTACAACACCACTGAGCCCAAAATTTCTGTTGCTAAGTGAGACATTTGTTAAGTGAGTCATTCACCATTTTGCAACCTTTCTTGCCACAGGTGTTAAGTGGATCACTGCAGTTGTTAAGTTAGTAAGTTAGTAACATGGCTGTTAAGTGAATCTAGTTTTCCCCATTGACTTTGCTTGTCAGAAGGTCACAAAAGGTGATCACAGGACCTTGTGATTGCCAAGCATCTGAATTTTGATCATGTAACTGTTGGGCTACTGCAATGGTTATAAGTGTGAAACATGGTCATAAGCCACATTTTCCAGTGCCGTTGTAACTTTAAACGGTCATCAAATAAACAGTTGTAAGTCGAGGACTACCTGTGTTCTTTATCTTGAAGATTGCAGGCTCAGAAAATACAGAGGACCAGCTCTGCAATATGATGTAGGATGTACTGTGTCAGCTGTAGAAGCCATTTTTCTTAGAAGCTTCCACGTTGCCACATTTTAGTGCCTGGGAAATTTGGAGTGCGGACCATAGAGAGAGGTAAAGTTAGACATAACAACATTCTTCTTTTGAGTCAAGGCTGTGCCATCCTGCACCTGGGATAGGAGTTGTTGAAGGAGTGTCTCCAGTTGGAACAATTGGTGATTGGACCATGTGATGGACTGATGGATGCAGGGGGTGGTTTTGGATTTTCAGCTACGGAGGGAAAACCTGGAACTTTCAGATTTGGGTTTTCCCACGTGTGCCAACATGATTT
>JANHGC010001578.1:113682-127650 GCA_027560395.1 Boaedon fuliginosus
GCAGAGATTAGAACCATCCCTAATCTACCTACTTTCCGTAAAGCCGTTAAGACCTGGCTTTGTCAGAAAGCATGGAATTGAGACCTTGTTCTTCCCTATTGTATGTTTGGATGATATGAGTGAGGTTTTTTGGTTTTATGCTTTATAGGATGTTTTTAAATTCTATTGTACGCCGCCTCGAGTTCCCCTGACTGGGGAAGAGAGGCGGGATATAAATCAATCAAACAAACAAACAAATAAATAAATAAGCAAACAAACAAACAAACAAACTTAATAGAAACTTGAGTCGTGGCTGCCACCCATGTATAACTCTGTCATTATAAAGGGCTTTACTGTCCCCATGTGTTTTTAATTACAGCAGAATTGTGCTTAAAGGACTTAGTTTTTCCCTTGTCACCATTACATCAGCCTCATCCTGACCCGACCCTATAAGTGAAATAGCTTTAAATCATTGTTAGTTATAGGATATACAAGTACTATTTTATCCTTAATTCCAACAGTATCCAATGACAGCTTCAAAATCTTTCAAATCTGTGGGGCGTTGTCACTCCTTTTCTTAGGGGGGAAATCAGGTGACTTGGCAGTAATTGACAATAGGAACAGGATACAGGTAGTCATTGACTTATGGCCACAACTGGAAGTAGAATTTCAGGTGTTAAGCAAGGCAGTTGTTAAATAAGTTGCATCCAATTTTAGGAATTTTTTTGCCATGGTTGATAAATGAATCACTGCAGTTGTTAATTGAATCATGCAGTTGTTAAACAAATATGACTTCCCCCATTGGTTTTGCTTGTAAGAAGCCAGCTGGGAAGGTCACAGATGGTGAACACATGACACCAGGTTGCAGCAATTATCATAAATACATACTGGTTGCCAAGTGGCCAAATTTTGATCACATGACTATGGAGATGTTACAGCGCTTGTGTAGAAAGTTAGTACCACCCCTCTCCTAGAAGAATTAAATATTACAGGAAATATTAAAAAGCAGAATATTATATTTCCCTGGATGAGAAACATGCTTTTTAAAGATAAAGCAGCTCCCTGTAGCTCTCTGCCCCCACTTTAGCATCAGAGTGATGGGAACAGGACATGATAGGATTAGCCGTCTACCCATCTCACCACATGGCACCTGGGAAGATTGCATCACCCAGCAGGATTCAACCAAACTTAGTACACAGACAATCTACAAAGCTAGCTAGGACCTCTGAAAGCAACCAGTCAGGATATTCTTTCTGTGCCCCAGGAAGTTCAAAGCCAGAGGGGGTTGTTAAATGAATGGTACTACCTATACACATTGACAATGAGAACAAGGTTCTTTTGTGCCAGGTATGGTACAGTAGGTACCACTTTAACTCACTAGTAATGAAATGTTCTGTAAAATATTTTTTGGAAAGAATTGCAAAGATTCCTGGGCTATATGAAAGAGGAAAACATAGTTAAAAGAATTGGGGCATGAACAGTTCTTTACAATACAGCATCGTTTTAAGTCTTCAAATACCACTGTGCAGTCTCTGATTTTTCCACAATACTAATACTCTGTAATTTTCAGTATTGCCGATTTGTTTAAAATTTGAATTCCAGAGAGCTGAAGCTCAAACCACCAGACCAGACCAGAGTAGCTTTGGTCTCTGTAAAATCCATGTGTCAACTGGAAAAATGCTGACCAGTGGATCCTGCCAGGTTATTTAAATTCACAAGACCACTGCTTTTATTTACAGATCCATATAATCCAGACCAGAAGGCAAACAGGAAATCCTTCTAGTCAAAGGTAAAACATACATGAAAGTATCGGCAGATCACTTCAAATGTAGCATGTTACTACTTACATCCATTGTAGTTTAAGGTGCAGACATCATAACTGTCTTCCCCTGCTTGGTGTCTGCCAGATGTTAGAGCTACACTTTCAGAAAACCCTGGAATAATCTATGGACACAATAGATTTCTTTATCTTTATTTTTAGACTTATGAAATATACATGAAGCAATTTCTTCTACATTTGACCCCAACATGTGTTTGATCCTTATCCTGAAAACTGAACGAAGGTTTATTCATAGATTTGTATTACTCCATTAAAGAAACATATCTTTTGTAACAATGATCTTTGCTCACACTTCTTAGATATCAGTTCCCTCCTGATTAATTTTCTTGCAACTAATTATTCTTTTTAAAAAAGAAGCTTACTACTATAGAAATAGTATAACACATCAATACCATTATTCAAGAAAATTGTCAATAAAACAGTTTAATAACATGCTACTGTAAAAAGGACTTACCGTAAATATGGTAGGTAGTGGTACTTAATGAACAGTTTTCTAATACTCGATCTAAAAATGTAAAAAACACACCATTCAAGCAATATTAACAGACTTGAGAAATAGAAAAGGATTTCCTATTTGAGTGGAATAAATAAAATCATTACCTTTAAATATTAATATTAGATACTAAATTTGAACATGAGAGATTTGATCAAAGCATAATAGACTTGACTTGGTGCTGGAAATCAGAAATTAATCAGAAATTAGACAAGACAGGAAAAGAATAATGTAAGATGGTTATTGCATCTGATTCTCACAACCCATTAGCAGAAGTTTTGGAATTGTCTTCAGAGTAATAAATGCATTTTAGCAATAAAGTGTATTGCTGTACCATGGGTTTTAGTTTGTTTATTCATACCCAGGGCATGTGAAAAGTGTGGTATTCTACTTTATTAAAAAAAAACAGCCCTCCCCTTGATATTATCTTTTATTTGAAGGCCATTTGTCTAATTTAATTGAGAGGGAAGTTGCCCCTTAATAGGAATGCCATGGAAAGCAGAATGAGCATATCTGGTTACTGTCATATCCATTATGATAAGTTGCATTTTATTTAGTTCCCCTAACTGGGGAAATGAGGCGGGGTATAAATCGAAGTAAATAAATAAAATAAAATAAATAAATTATAGCTATTACTCTTAAATTTATTTACAAATATTATCAAATTCAAATGTGATCAAGGTAGTAACTTGTTTTATCCCTTATTGAACTTTGTTTTTTTTAAATAGAGTTTTCCTCTGTTCCACTTTCAACAAAGTCCTTTACTGTCATTGTCATTATTCAGTTATTAATTCAAAGTGGTATAAAAGGCATAGTGCCAATAGTGCCTTTTGGGAAATAATTCTTCTGGAATAAAACATGTGGAAAATGTTAGATCAGAATTGGTTATTGCTTTGATTTTAAGAAATATCCACTAGGGATTTCTACAGTTCCCAGCAGGACCACAAACATTTCTTACATAAATTGCATAAGAAAAAATTCAAAATTCTTCTACATAAATGTATGTAATATTGGAAGCATTCCTAAGTAAAGATTATACAAAGAAGAAATTTTTTTTTACAACATGATTAAAAGTTATTATAATATACTTGTTTCAGAACTCCTGTAACCCTTCACTGTGTTTTAAACTCAGAATGAATGTGGGTAAAATGGTTTTGATGGAATTCAAAATGTTTCAGTAATGCAGTATACTTTACGCTGTTCTGCTGCAGATTGCAGTTTTAACTTTTTTATTCTTTGCAGACATAACTGAGATGGTCACAAGCTCGGTGACCAGACTTGAATAGAAAATGTACATGATGTTAATATTAACCTACTTTTGAAATCCTGTTAGCATCAGTAAGCTACTGTTATAGGATAGAAAACCGTGTAAAAACCCCCCTCAGTATTCCATTAAGAAGGTTAGGTTTATAATCTATAATTTCATAATAAAATATCCAAAGCTAAAAAAAAAAAAGCCATGTAAATTGTTTTGCAAAAATTGTGGCTGGACAGTGTTCCCATGCCACATCACATCGGATGGAGCATTTTTTTTAGTTTTCTACGCTAAATACACTAGTAAATAAACAATAAATTAATTTGTGCCACCTGTTCATATAAATTATGAAATAGCTAATCTGTGAAGCTCTTTCCTGACACCAAATAAAAGCTTATTTGTTCTTATTTCTTTGGGAAGAGCGAGGGAAAGGGTAATGGCAACGTCGCCTTGACGTTAGAACAAGAGGAAACTGTATCTTCGTGTTTTTAAGTATCTATCATGAACTCCCCTGATCCCTTGAAATAACTGAAAATGTTCTTAAATTGGATTATTTTAATGTCTTTATATGTGGCAAGCCTACAGAGTCATACATTTGAGATAGATAGGCTGTATCTCAAATATATGACTCTGGGAGGCTTGCCACATATAAAGACATCAAAATAATCCAATTTCAGAACATTTAGGCAGCTATATAAATTGGAAAAAATAGATCTATTTATATATTGAATGATTATAAAGTATTTACAATATTCACTGAACAAGTGAGCACAAGTGAACATGAGGAAGTGCATTTATGAAATCATGCATACAATGCAAGCAGGTTGATGAACCTGTTGATCAACAAAGCATCAGCAGCTTTATAATAAATGCATATGAATAAATTAATCACAAGAAAAAGAAGGCAATAGTAATATTCTTATACATGGAAAAAGGCTTTAACGTTTTGGAATGGACTTTCCTGCTAGAACTTTCCAGGACAAAATGAACCCAGGAGAAGAATTCAAAACTTTGAGGGGAACCAATTTAGAAAATATTACATATAATTTTTTAATTGAAACCACACATACTTTTATTAGGAAAAATTCTAGGCGGCATAAATGAAAGCTATCACCATTAATTAAAGTAGATGGAGGGGGTTGCAAACCAAAACATTGAGATACAGCTACCATGTTTAGGGAGACTAGATTAAAGGATTACAACTGCCCCTGAGTTTCAATAGTTTGGGAATAACAGTTACCACATTTACAGATTATGTCATTGGGATAGGGATTTCTCTCTTTTCTCTTATATAAGGAGAAATGCTTTTGGTTCTTGTATTGTGAGGATTGAATGGGATCCTTTTCTCCGTAGGTAAAATAGTCTTGTTCTTTCTCAGCTCTGCTCACTGAATGCAGATTTTGTTTCATTGCAGTTATGGGTGATGCCATGCCCCAAATATTAAACTAAAGCTTCATTTAGTAGAAGAAGCTGCCATGGTCATTATACTTGTTCCCTTTCATTTAGAAAACACTTTTAAAAAGATATTTTATTTTATGAAAGCATTAACTTGTAATGCTCTTCTATATCAAGCTCCCAAGAGACAATAGCAAAAATAATCCATTGTATTGATGAATCTATGATGAATCACAAGTTTAACCCCACAACATAATTTTTGGATTATAAACCAAGGTGCACATTTATTTATTTTATTAGATTTATACCCCACCTCATTTCCTCAGTCAGGGGAACTCGAGGCGGCTAACAGCAGCTAAAAAATAAATAAAAATATAATACAGTATAAAAAAAATCTAAAACAACAATCCACACATCCACAATCATTCAAAAAACCTTCAGAAAGAGGGGGGGGGCACATCAATTCCAGGCCCTCCAAAAAAGCCAGGTCTTCGTGGCTTTGCGGAAGGCCAACAATGGCATTGTCATAGTTTATCATTTACTTGAGAATGATGGATTCAAGAATATAAAACACTTTTTCTCATACTCCTGCATGCCTATGTATGGGTTCATAAGTTTATCTATGCATAGCACTCAAAGTGGAATCTCACTAAAGCTGGTGCAACAATAATTATACTACATTATAGTTAATATAATTAAATAATTAATTACACATCATTTCCCCTTCTAGATTCATGCTGATATACATCTTGCCTAAACGCATAGGACATTTCCATGCCTGTGACATACAGTATAGCACAGTGGTGGTGAACCTTTTTAAGGTTCCGGACATGTGCGCACAACCCTCCCACGCCCCCCCACCCCTCCGCGCATGCGTGTGCGATCCCCAGAGCCACACCACAGCTGTTAGTGCTTTTTGAGCTGCTCAGCTATGCTTCTAAATGTGCTAAAACCGAGCACAATGGAGCAGGAGTGGGTGGACGGGCCCACTTGAAGTCGTCACGCGTCCAGGGAGGAATGGCTCCGTGTGCCACTTCTGGGATGTGTGCCATAGGTTCGCCAACACGGGTGCAGCACCTTCTAAAGTCTCCCTGTGTGTTAGAACATATATGTTTGTCAGGATGAAAGCAAAACAATTCCATCCACCCTACTTAATTAAATATAGCTGAAGTATTCCTTTTAAAAGTGAGAGTTATGTTTCACGATGATAGCATGGTTAGCTAGAAATATGCTGCAATTTATGGCATCCATCTGAACACTCTTAAGGCACTTTCTGTTTAGATTGGAAAGGTATTTATCACAGGTACTGCAGCTAAATGAGACAAGTAGTGCATTTCACAGAGACTATTAGATGGAATAGTCCATCCGTGAGTTTCTGAAATAAAGTGTCTTGAAATACTTGGAAAAGATAATGGTCCAAAGACAATGCCCTACTTCAGAACCTTGTCATGGCTTCCTAATAGATATTATTCATAGAAAAATGGAATTCACTGGTGCTCAGTACTCCCCTGCCAACCTGGAATTAGAGATGGTTCTCTTGAATGTGACTGCTCTACAGTTCATTTATTATAATAAATTGCACATACATAACTATTTTATTGCCACTTTCATCTTTTAGGGTCTGTTGTTAAAACAGGAGGGAAAATTATATTTTAAAAGAAAGATATGCATTTAAAACCACTGACAATAAATAAGATTTGATAAATATATATATATGCCTTTCTCACTGCCAAATTAAAGTGCTATTTCCAGTTCTCAAGCCTGCAGAAAATATATGCATAAAAATGTATCCCCCATTAGCAATCTCTTTATTCATGTTCTTGGTTGCTGCCAAACAGTGGCATCTTTAATCTAGAGGGTTATGGCAAGTTAAGGGAAAGGATAAGGATTAGTCTATTTCCCCAGATTTCTTTCCCTCAGCTCCCAATAAATGTCAGAAGCTGACAAGTCTTGTGTAACATGGGATGTGATTGAGGCTATATTTTTGATATTAAGTAAGTTTAGCCATCTGTAAATCTTGCTCCCAGTGTCTGTCAATCTTTGCATGGGGACATTCCAATGAGCTTAACAAATAGTTGTCTGGGCTGTGAGAAGAACCTTGGGGAAAAGAAGGAAGAGCTGCAGCCAAGATCAAATAATAGAGATATCAGCCCAAAGGGGAAGAGGAATGGAATTTGAGAAAGCATCAGACTTGACCCTCCCTAGTTCCCTTTAGGATAAAGGCAATAGAGTGTGTTGGGGGGAGGCACATTCGGAGCTGCAAGTTTCTGTTACCATAACCCTTTAATAAAAGTGGTTTTTAGTATTTACGGCTTTGGTGTCCAGATCCAGTCTACCTCAAAGGGCTAATAGTTGAGTGGTGGTCTGAGGAGTATGCAGTGAAATAGGAGAGAACACCACAGAGCTCTCTTCTGCACCACATTCCCCACCTATCAACTGTTGCTGGGAATGAACAGTAGCCGGGTGTGTATGCAGGACAACAAGATGGAGAGCTGACTCCATCTGCTGCATCTCAAAACTCAACTTAGGCACTATAATCATGTCCACTTGGACAAAACTTTTGGCAACTCTTGAAGGTAAAGGTGATGGTGAATCTATGGCATATGTGCTCAACTCTGCTGCACATGCACGCTCGCCTCTCCCGCTGGCCAGCTAGTCTTAGGGTCTCTGCCGCACATGCATGGGGGTGGGGCACATGCGTGGGAGGTGGGGTGCATGCGTGGAGAGCTTGGTGCTGAAAAGGTTACCCATCAGTGCTTTAAGCTATCAACTATTGGCCACTTGGGTCAGTTATTAGTTGGCATCCTTTTTACATATAAGTTTAGTAATATTCTGCTCAAAGCTCAATTAGTGGAGCAGTGAAATGCTGTGGACATAGTATACTTGGACTTCAATAAGGCATTTGACAAAGTAGACCGCAACCTACTTCTTGGAAAAAATGTAGTATAGACAGCATCACCACCAGATGGATTTGTGACTTGCTGATCAACTGCACTCAACATGTATTCCTCAACAGGACTATATCTACATGGAGGAAGCATGGAATGGGTTACGCCAAGGTTTTGTCTTAGATCCCAGGACTCTTCAATATCTTCATAAACAATTTAGATGAGGGGATAGAAGGGAAATGCATCAAATTTGCAGATGACACCAAGCTAGAAAGAATAGTCAACACTGTAGAAGATAGGCTCAAAATTCAGAAAGATCTTGACAGACTTGACTGTTTGGTCCTATCCAACAAAATGCAATTTACATGTAAGAAAAAACAAATGCACAGGTATAGTATAGGTGGTACTTCGTCCCCGCCCCCATTCTGGTTGTGTGGTTGATTGTGTTGAATGTATGAAATAATTTTATTGTCAGGGCACGTTGTTGTACGCCACCTCGAGTTCCCCATTGGGGGAAGAGAGGCGGGATATAAATCCAATAAATAAATAAATAAAAGCAGTAACTGTAAGAGGAATCTTGGAGTCCTAGTGGACAATCAATATAAACCAACAGCTGCCAAAGAAGCCAATGTAGTCAAAATGGAGCGATAGTATCAAGATCATGTGATGTGTTAGTACAGATTATACTGTTTTGGTAAGATCTTATTTGGAATACTGTGTCCGGTTTTGGTCAGCATGATATAGAGTGCAGAGAAGAGCAACAAAGATGATTAAGGGGCTGAAGGCTGAAACATGATGAAAGGTTGCAGGAACAATTAAGCCACTTGGGGCTCCTGCCTCTTTTATCTGATTGTTTGCTAGGCAGCATTTCTTCCCTTTATTCCACAAATTCATCCACAAATTCTATCACACCCTCTTCCCTATATATCAGCTCAAAACAAAATAGTTTTGGAAAATAGGGACCAGACTGAAGAAATGTGTCCTCAAGAGTCTAAGACGGTCCACAGTTGGTGGCTTATTCCCTTCCTGATGTAAAAGTTCAGATTTTGGAATGGTTGTGTTCTCTTAATTTGTTATTTAAAACCTAATCTTGTATCCTGAGTGCATGACTATGCTTCAACTTTTCTGATATCTAAAATTATTTTTATAGACATTTTTTAAAATTTTCATTCAAAAGAAAATCACTCAAAAAACATTTTTCTCTTTGCAATGGTACAGTCCATTCTACTAAATTAAGATTTTATTAAGGTGAAGTTGAGGTAATATGTTGCTACCTAGGGGGCCAGCAAGGAAATAAGCTCTTTAAGATTTTCAGCTCAGTTCATTGTGAAACAGAGGTGTCAAACTCATGTCGTCATGGCATCACATGACATATCAGGACTTTCCCCCCTTCTCTAAATAGGGCAGGAGGGGGGCCAGCACGTGACACATCTGGCCCATGGTCTGCGAGTTTGACACCCCTGTTGTGAAATGTCAAAAAGGATTTTATTGTATATTATTATTATTAGTATCATTATTATTATTAATTTGGTTTGTATCCCACCTTTCTTCCCTGGTCAAAGGGAACACAAGGCGGCAAACAACATTTAAAAGAACAATAAAAACTTTATAAAATATAACACTAAGAACATTAACAATATAAAAGCACTACTATAAAATTGTTAAAAAATACAAGTGTACAATGGCAAATGTACAATACATTCATACAGGGGGAGTCATTAATTCCAAGCCTGCAGGAAGAGTCAGGTCTTCACAGTCTGACAGAATGCTAAGAGATTTGGGATGGTCTGGATCCCCACGGGGAGCTGATTCCAGATTTTCCTCCATTGATTTAACATGCTCCCGAGCCTTGGCAAATCCTTTATTCTTACCACCTCTGCCTCTGCCGCCATTTCAATTTTACAACTCAGTCCGTTTCATAAAATTTCTCCAAATTTTAAAACGGTCAGCCCATCCAATTGTATCCAGCTCCGATCATTTATATCACCAACAAATTTCAAAAATCCTCAAGAATATCAATCTCAAAGGAACTCACACAAGAGACTCACAAGAATAGGCAATCGTCCTGACAGTCTTTCAAACACTACTAATCATCTGTTTCAGGACCCAGTCTTTCTCAGCTTATATTGTGGGATTTATCCAATCAATTTATCAATTTGCTCCAACACCCACCTTCACGTGGCTCTTCATCTCTTCCTCCTGCACTTTTCTTTCCCAGTTTGTTCTAGGCTTGATGGTGGCTATTGCACACCGTGTCTTCAGCCTCTGGCTTGAGGGAAGCTAAACAAGGAGAGGAGGGAATTTGCAATTTCCCTCGACCCTCCCAGCAATTCCCTATGCTTTGCCCCCCCTCCAAGGGAAACTTAGGTTCCTGCCGGAACCCTGGGGCTGAGAGACCAGGGCCAAACCTGCAAGCCCATGAATTTCATGCCCTGTATCGCCTGAGTTCAAACCGGAAGTCTGCCAGAGCCATTCAGTCTTGTCGGGGTTGAGTCTGAGCCTGTTGGTCCACATCCAGATCCTTACAGCTTCCAGGCACCAGGAATAGATGTTAAGAGAACTATAGAGAAAGGTATATCAGTCTATATTTCTGCAACTTACCAGGAATTCTTATAGTAGTAGCAGATGCAGTTCACTGTATGAGCCAGCAGTTGTATTTCATCTCTTTCTGGTATTTTATGCTGAGGTTCAAACTATTTGGCTGCTTTGCCATTTTTTACTTTACTTAAAAGACACAAATAGTAATGTGGTGATGGCTGATAGCAAGTCTTAGTACTGATTTGGCCATAACTTCAGACAGTGGACCCCTGAAAAAAAAATTTTATTTTATTTAAGACAGCATCTCTACAAACAGCATTGGGATGTAATAATATCTCTTGTAAATAACTCAGGAAGCTGGTTAATTGACACTCTGCCAAAGATATGTTGAATAAAGCATTGGTTGATAACACCTGGTGAGTGGTCAATACCTCTGGACAATATATTGGGAACTCTAATAATTGATCTGTTGCTGACAAAAAAAAAAACCCCTATGGGAACATATGTAAAGCCATCATCCCTTCTCTCAGAAGGTGTTAGATTAGGGAGCTATGTTGTCCTCTTTATCTTAATTGTTACAAACAGAAATACAGATAAAAACTTCCAGGTAAGAGTGATTTACAATACATCGATGCAATCAGCAAAACTTGCTTAGCAATGCTTTCTAAGTACACATGTGGAGAAAGTCATAGTGCAAGTTTGTTAACTTACAGATATGTTGTCTCAGCTGGCTAAATCCTTTATGGGCAAAAGAGAATCCATACTATCTCATCAAACTTCCATAGTTCCATTACAGAAGCATCAGAGTTCTTCCTAGTAACAGATGACAGCTGGTGGTGATGACCAGGGTGCTCCTTGAAAACTACTGTCTGATGTGAAGGAAATACTAGGGAGGTATCAATTTCAGAATTTTGTGAATGTTTTCAAACAGTTGTTTGTAAGCTAGTTTAGCTAGCCACAGAAGATTGGAGGCACTTGGCACATCAGTTCCAAAGAAACCAGAGCTGCTCCTAGGAACAACTTACCAAACCACTTATGACAAAACACTCATCTCCAAGATGAGTGGGTAAAATCCTAGGACCATTTAGGAGCTTTTCCAGAAAAATGAAAAGGAAGCCAAGGGATAGGTGGGTTTAAGCAGAAGGATGGATGGGAAAGTCCAGCTGGCTGCATTGGATCTCTGGGCCAGAGGTTCTTCATCCTAACAATAAGGTGATATGAGATGCTTTCAAAATTAAAACATCTTTTGTAATATAACCAACATCCCTGGGATTTCCAAGTGGACTTTTATTTATTTATTTATTTATTAAATTTATACCCCGCCTCTCTTCACCTCAAAGGGGGACTTGCACTGAAAGAGTAACCAGGTGACCCAAGATTACCAAAATGAGCTTGCTGCTTTCAAAAACTACTATTCTTTAAATTGTAAAGGTGTCAAACTTGTTGTTTAGTGAATTATTCTAAACTGACAGACTAGCCTTCCATTTTTGAACCAGGCTCAAAAACAGTAACTGTGAAAGGGACCTTGGAGTCCTAGAGGATGATCACTTAAATATGAGCCCGTAGTGTGCAGGAGCAGCCAAAAAAATCTAACTTAAACCTTGGTTGTATATACAAAGACATAGAATCAAAATCATCTGAAGTATTAGTACCGTTTTATAAAACCTTAGTAAGATCACACCAGGAATAATGGATGGAAATTAATCAAGGAGCAAGCAACCTGGAATTAAGGAGAAATTTCCTAACAATAAAAACAGTCAATGGAACAACTTGCCTTCAGAGGTTGTGGGTGCTTCATCACAGGAAGTTGTTAAGAAGAGATTGGACAGCCACTTGTCTGAAATGGTAGAAGGTCGTCTTCTTAAGCAGGGGATTAGACCTCCAAGGGATCTTCTGAAGAGGTTGCTCTTTATATCAAGAAATTGAATTGCTGGGGCATCTGCTAACAGAATGGCTTCTTTTACAACAGATGGCAATTTGCATTTAAATTCTGCATATTTTAGTTTGAGTTTTTGCAATTGCTGTAATTGCCACATTTCATAAAAATCTATACAGAACTATTAAAACCTTTTTTTAAATTTTAATCACAGCTAATACAATAATTAAGTGGAGGGACCTAGTCCAGTGCAGACTAGTAAGAACTTGGCTTTAGTTACACTTGAGGTTCCTGGATTTATCTTGTATCATTCATTGCATACCAATTGTGAACCAAAATTTACAGCTCTGCATTTTACAGTGTGTGTGTGTGTGTTTTCTGAGGTTTTCACGGGTATTTGTAAGTAAGTCTTTGGTTATTCAGGTTTGTTCCCGCGTAAAATTGGAAGTATCTTGGCGACGTTTCAATGAAGTGTTCCCAGAAGCACGAAGCCGAAAGCACCAGCCTGAAGATCAGTGTGGCCTTGTCGAAAAGTGTGGCCTTGTCGAAACGTCACCAAGATACTTCCAATTTTACACAGGAGAAAACCCAAATAACCAAAGACTTATACACACACACACACACACACACACACACACACACACACACATATATGGATGTATGTGTACCTATTTACACCCAGAACAACCACTTTTAGACCACTTTTAAAATACACATTTATTTCAGAAGGAATTGCTTTGTCCTATGGAATTTTTCCTTCAAATTTGAACCTCTCTAAAGAATGGCTTTCCTACTAGAAAACTAGCATGGTATAAAAACGTGGCATTGACCCTGTATAAAAGAAACCTAATCCCCCTGCAGTTCAAATGATTGCCTATTCTTCCTAGAAATTAAATATTGCATGTATGAATAGTTTTAAAAAAACAATGTTTCTATGATGATCTGTCCTCTTGACCTTGACTTCTAATAGTATTTTGTTTAATGTTGTTTGGCAGAGCTACTGTTTTGGTTTTTGATTGGAAGCTCAATGTCCCACGGAGATCTACAAGAATCCTGTGATCATTAATAGATACTCTTACTACCAATTGAATACTTGTTTTGCATTTTCAGGCATAATTTTCTCTCCCCAGTCATGCTAGTGTATTAACCTTAATTTTTATACGCTACAGCGTAATGATAATATCGTCATGCATGAAATCTACAGCACACTGTTAGGGCAGGAAACATCTGATCATTATGTCAGTCTTGGTCATTATTAATTGAATTATAGTTTCTCAGTACTTTACATTTCAATTTGATTCTGTAAACTGGCAGCTCTTTCAGAAATAATCCAGAGAACAGTGCCACTGGTACCAAAAGTAAACTGTAAATGGACCAACAGATCAGCAACATTTGATGGGGGAATATTTTTCTGGATTTGTGGAAAGATGGGTTAGAGCAGTGGTTCTCAAAGAGGGCGGTACCACCCCCTAGTGGGTGTTGGAACAGTCTAAGGGGGCGTTGGAAGCTCCAGGTGGAATTAGGGGGCACCAGGAAGCAATCGGTGGGCGGCAGAGGATTCAGCCGGCTCCCATGCTGTGCCTGTGCAATGAGCCAAGGGGGGGGAGAGGCTTCTAACTGAGAGCTTCCCGTGCAGTTGTTAGCGATGTGTGGGTCAGAGCAGTGCCAGCGCGGCGTATCTTCCTGTCCTCTATGTCCTCACCA
>JANHGC010001578.1:181594-191596 GCA_027560395.1 Boaedon fuliginosus
AAATATCTATTACTGTCTGTAATATGCAAGTCACATAGAAAGGGGGAAAGAGGGAGAGGAGGAGGAGGAGGAGGAGGAGGAGGAGGAGGAGGAGGAGGAGGAGGAGGAGGAGGAGGAGATGTTGTAATTGAATGTCTAAACCATTTAAGAAGTGGGCAATCTTCATCACATCTTGTGACACTGAATTCCATAGCATGTGTCTTGATATTCCTGCTAGCAAGATCAAAAACAATCTTTTGTTTTTCTCAGCCCTAGGAATAATACGAGAAACAGTTTCTGATAGTAACATAGAAATATGAAACTAAAGGGGGGATAGGCCTCATCCTCTAAATAAAGAACATTGATGATTGGGGGAAAAAACTCTCTATTTTTCTCTTTCTTTGAATGCCTCGTGCATGAAAGGTACACGGCAAGTAATAATGGCATTAGGAAGACCTCCTTTGCCTGCTGGGGGTTATCCTCTGATGTCACTGCAAGAGAGAATGAAATTTTTTCCCAGTGCAGGCTGTCAGCAAGGCAGCTGTGGATTTCCTTAAAGTAATAGAAGTCTGAAAATAGAAAAAGTATTGATTGAGGCTTTCTTCCCTACAAGGGAAGAGCAAAAAAAGGCCCAGCAGGTAAAATAGAAGACTTGTTTGCAGGAGAAAATAAAACATGTTTGAGGAAGGCAGGGAGTTGCCGAGGAAGTCTCTGTGCTTATTTATTTCCATATTTTTATTAAGAGATGGGGTGATGGGGGATTAAATTAAAAAGAAAAGTCAAATCCACAACGTTTTTACTCTGCAAACTCTTCCCACATAATTCTATTTTGTAAAGAACATTCCTGGGTAGAGAAATTTTTCTATAGGCAGAAAGGTACCCAGGAGGCAAGGCTACAAGTCTTCACACTCTGTGTGTGTGTGTGTGTGTGTGTGTGTGTGTACACTTTCCTAAAGGAAAGGAGATGTTCACTGGTAGAAGGATTTTCAAAGAAGTGCGCGCCCTCTTTTTATTCTGAAGTTGCATCAGAAGGTTCAAGTTCCTGTTGATTTATATATCCGGGATACAGTGGATTGTAGTGATAGATTTAGCTAGTACGGTTGGGTGAGAGCTCTTATTTATCTAATTTTGATAGTTAATACTTTGGCTGCAACCTGAGATGATGGCTCTCTAAACATCTTCCCGGGTACTATCGGGCAGCCCGCTGACAAAAGTGAGCTGCAATAGATATAAGCACTAAGCGTACATGGATGTCAAGGTTGGAAATATAGTTAAACTCACTCTGCGTGGATAGGCATTTAAAAATTGGCTTTTAAGATGGAAATTTGGGTAAAACTGTGTTAAATTAGTAATATGAAAGTGCCTTGGAGGCAAGTTTGTTCAAATAAAGCTACTCTCTCACTCTCTGGGCAAGTCTATGGTTGTGGAATCACTGTGGCTCGTTGATAGAATTGTAGGTAATATTCCAGATAATATTGCTTAAATTGATTAGCCATGCATGTCTTTTTCCATCAATTCTTTTTTCTTATTCCAAACAAGTAGAAGTAGGGAGCTTGATTGTTGTGCATTGTCTTCTGACTGATAATACTAGGAGCTTTCAACCTGGAAGTATCTTAAGATGAGAAAGCCAAGTCAAGCATGACCTATCAAAACATATGATAAAGTTATTCAGCCTTTTCTTCCCTAGCTGATTTTTCTAATAAGAAAATAGAAGATTTGTTACAACATACAGTAGAATTAGATACGAGAGATGGATATCTGGGCTCCCTACCACTGTTACTTTATTTTTTTAAAAAGTAATTCCTCTATTTCTCGGGCATTCAGACTTACGTACGTACATAAGGATCTGTATGGATGTGTGTCTTTATGAATATGTTACATTCAGAATCCATTTTAATACATTGTTAACGAGAGTTCTCTATTTTTTTGTTTTGCTCCTTGAGTACGAAGTAATTTTTTTCTCATTAATTTGGAGAAAAGTACCCTTGAATATCTACTCTACTACCAACACATTTCGGACATAATTCAAAGCATTGGTAATGATCTCACTGGGTCATGTCCCTTTTCCAGGGTTACAAGAAGACAAACATATCTATCTATCTACCTATCTGTCCATCTATCATTTTTATCCATCTATTATCTATCTGCCCTAATTAATAATCCCAGCTGAATCAGCTATTTCAATCCAATTGGAGCCCAATGCACAAATCTCATGGAGATGAATTACAGGGCATTGAACTTTATGCCAGCATGAGCACCACAGCCTCGCTGCTGTTTATTAAAGCAATCAAACTCTTTAGCCTTCCTAGCACAACTGGAAAAAAATATATACAGCCACTTTAATGTCACTTCAATGGCTCAATATCTGGGAGCAGAAAAGTCTTTCTGTTTAAGGCTCGCACAAAAGGATGACAAAGTTGGATTCCCTTAAGAATAGCAGAGGTGCTTGGCTCAAGCTTTTGACCCAAAGCATTTCTTGGAACCCATTTGGAAAACTTACACAGTCTTAATATAGAATTCTTGAGATCAGATAGGTGAGGAATTAATAGTTTAGAAATCTGAAAGGGTGTTGAATGAAATCACTACAACATTGAAAGAGGCTGGGAACATGAAATAGACAACATTTCTCCATCCCAAGGGGGCAGGAGGGGGGGGGAATAAGGTATTTTACCAGGCCAGCTAAGAATTCATTGTGCAAGTGACCTTTATAAGATTATTGTTTATGCTTTCTTGGTGCGAGGTAAAGAAGGAAAAAAGAATATTCCAATTTATTTCAAAGGTTACCTATTAGAACTGAATATTTAGTACGGCTGCATTATCATATTGCATAGATTTTACCTAAAGGATTGGACTTTCTGTATGAGATCATGTCCTTGTGCAACTTTGAATTTCCTGCCATGAAGGTATATATAGGAGCTGGAGAAGACTCGGTTTCCTAGACTCAGCTGTCATTAACAAATAAAAAGTAGAAGTAAACTCTAGCACATCTAGAAGTAGAGAGCAAGTTGTGTAGTCCTCCTTCTATTCTTTTTGTAAGGAAAGTCTGTACCATATTTCTCCGTTTTTAGTCAATAGATGAACAGTCCTAATGATGATTGATTAATGATGTCTGGATTGTCAATTTTTGTTAACCTAAGTGATAATTTATTATCCCCCTCCTTTAAATTAAAAACAAAACAGAAAAGAACGGAAATCTAAGCAACTAGGGTGGGAGTATGGTTTATCTACCTACATGACAGCAAACAGGATACAGGAGCAAAGAGAGGAGTTTGCAAAATTCTTCCTTACTGTGACTTTCCTAGTTTGCAAACTGAAGACCAGTTACATCATTCCAAAATATCCATATCAGACCTGATTCAAAAAAGATCAGTTGGAACAAGCAGTCTGTAGAGATTCTCAGTCATCCAGCTCATGGTTAATCCAAAGGTACTTTTATTTTTTCAAGAGGGAACTGGACTTTCTGGTTTTTCTTTGGAACTAGCAGTGACACAGAGCTACTACTTGCCTGTGACTTTTTAAAGCAGCTGCGTCTTTTTCAGGATTACGTGGCTTTTGCCACAGCAGGCAGCCACACAATCTTCCCCGCTACCCCTGGCCAAAAAAAGATAAAGCTACTTTAAAGTAAGCACTGCTGTCTCTGTGCTTCCCCATACTCCCCTCACAAATATTGTCCCCACCGTTTCCAACGTATGCACACCACCCAAAGTATTACTGCAGGATGTCAGCTGAGGCACCGAATTATGTCAGTCCTGAAAATTAATCTATCATCATTATTGTGTCCATTTGTTAGGATTGTATGACAACCATGCAGGCTCATTATCCAGTCTGGTGGGTTGCTGCTTTAGAGAGGTGTAAGTAGATGGATGAAGCTAACAAAAGAAACACTGGAATTTAAAGATTGGAGGGCTGTCTAACGTATATATTTTATTATGTTACCTGCTATGATTGTTTTTCTTTTATTATGTTATTATAAATCTTGTTAGTTTATGTCGTTTCAATGCCATGCTATTTATATAATATAATTAAATTTAGAATTTCTGTGGCGTTACAAATTCGAAAGAAGCCAGGAAAAGTATCTGTTCATTTAAATGTATTTTTATTTTTATCCCACCCCACCCCCAAATGGTACTGGTGGCAGCAATCAATTTTTTTTTAATCTGCTTTTTGGACTGAAATACTGTTTTAGGAGCTGAATAGCTTTCCTACATTTTAGCCCTTGAGATGATTAGCCATGGATAGAAATGCGTTGCCTGTAATCCAGGTTTACCCATTGAAAAAAAAAGTGATGAATGAAATGTACCAATTAGTAGACTGACTGCCCAAACTGCTCATTCACCAGAATTATTAGCAATTATGGGCCTCTTCTCTGACATCGTCTGGCCTTTCAAAACAAAAACAAATTCTACAGGTGCAAAAAAATAAACTCGTCACCATGCCAGCATTAAGGCAAAAGTTTTACTATTTAGGACAACACAAACAAGGTGTCTAATTGTCAGGCAGATGATTTGTATTTAACTGTAATGCATTTTTGTTTCTTTCCCTTCAATCTCCTTAAACTGTCAGCGCCAAGGAACTAGAGATTGGTGCTGTTTTAGAGACAGCCATCATTTAAAATTTCTATTGATGAATTCATCCTGGACACTTAAAATGTGAATAGCATAAAGCCATTAACCCTCCCACATAAAGCTTGGCAGCAATATTATCTTTGGTTTCCTTGAGCTGAAGAAAGTATATATATCTGAGAGCTAAATGTACCACTTCTCACTGACTGCCGAGGCTGGAGATAGATTGGATCGCTGGGCCAACTGCAAGCCATGAGTTCTTCAATAATAAAAGTATTTATTCTTTGTTGCAGGATACAGGAAAAGGGAATGGGAAGTAAGAACTTTGCCTCCAAGGAGACTACATCCTCCAAAGGTAAGTTCCAAAGCACAAGGTAGGCACAAAGTGAGCATATGAGGCTCGGGTTAAAGTTTATATAAGGATGGCACCACATTGCCATCTACAGGTACAACACATTTATTGCAACACTGGACATAATATACAATGTCACCTAGTGGCTAAGACGGGGGTAGAGCCTACTGGCATGGATTTATCCATGATATCTCCTCTCTTCCCCTCTCTCTTCCCCTTTCCCCTCTCCTTTCCTCTCATGAAATTTAAAGGTGCTTCACTAGATTTCCCAACTGACAGGTATTCCCCCGCCCCCACACCCAACATGACCGAAGAAAGGAAAGCAGTTAACATTGGCATTGGTGGAAGCAGAAATTAATTAGTGGATTTCATCAGTCAGGAGCTGAATTAAGGCAAACACAATCCCAACTACAAGATTTTTATTGTAATCATGATTGCTAACATTAAAAAAAAAAGTGAGAACTGCAATTCAAATGCCTGCAAAACTTTTAATTATTACTCCCATTTACATTTACATGTTTTTGTTTTTACATGTTTGGAGATGAAAGAGTAAACTTAAATCTGCTTAATATTATAACCAATGTTATGTTATTAAAAGTGCTTATTTGGATAACCTACAGTTTGGTAACAATTGTTGTGAATTAAGGTGCAATTAGTTTAGCAGATAATCTCTGCCTGTTGGGTGAGATTTACAAATAGGGATGAGGCTACACTACTAGCTTATCAAAACAGATGGCTTTGGTGACCACAAAGGTTGTTAAAATGAAGACTATCTGGAAGCTATAGCTAGTTTAAAATTCAGAGTAATGGGTGCTTTCCTTGTGACATTGCTGCTTTATGAGCCACACTTCTTTCTGGTTAGCTCTCAGGCACTTGTCATCATTTATAAAGCCCTTCATGGCCCATGGCCTAGTTATTTGAAGGGCCTCCTGCCTCCAATTGTCTTGCCTGTCCAGTGTGATCACGCAGAGTTGTACACTCTGGATGCCTTCAATTAAATGTTGTCATCTTGCAAGACTGAGGAGCATGCCTTCTCTGACGCAGGCCCTGCCCTCTGCAACAACATTACCTTGAAAGGATGTATGGCTGGGTTCTCAAGCTTGAGGTTAGTATATTTATGCAACCCCTGTCATTCCCGCCGCCCCCACCACCACCTTAGATGTCATTTACAGTATGTGATTTTCTCCAGGCAGTTATATTTATTTAAAGTACATATTCTTTTAAATATTGTTAAGTTATCCAGTCTTTTTCTGAAGTCAGATGGTCTCAAAATTCAATTAAAATATATATTACCATAGGTAAATTTGATGTAGCTGTAAAAAATTCTTAGTTTAAGAGTCATCAAGATAACTAATGTTTCTCAATATTAAATGACATTGAAAGCCTATGTGTGTCTGCTACTTATGAGATGCCCATGACCCCAAGATACATATGAATTGCTGAAAACATTCACAGTTGAACTGACCCTGAGTGGCAACAGGCAGAAGACTCAGTCAGAAACCTATGCCCCAGTAAACAAAATTGTTTCTATTCACTGATTGTATTTTAAAGACAGCATAGCTAGCATGCTGATCAGTAGGAAAGGATAAATAATAAGATCAAGATAGATGGGTTTATATAAAATATTCCACATTTCTGTAATGTGTCTCCCTTTTTCTTTTTTGCCTTTGCAATGTAGTGAAGATATAGGTAAGTCCTGGTTCTACTTTTGCTCCCAGTCACTCAGTAAAGTAACAGTGCTTTGATGAAGATCTATTGTATATTGTACTAGCTGACTACCGGGCCTTGCTTGGTTTTTTTATTTTTTTTTATTTTATTTTTGCTGGCGGTGTTCCTCCCCCCACTGCTGCTCTTCTTCCTCCTCTTCTTCCGTCCACGTCCCACTCTTCTTCCCCCTCTTCTTCCCTCCTGTCCTCCTCTTCATTCTGTTGTTGCCCCTCCCCCTCTTCTTCTTTCTCTTCTCCCCTCCTCATTTTATTCTTGCCCCTCCCCCTCTTCTTCCTCCTTCTCCTCCTGTACTCATCATCTTCTCCTCCTCCTCCTACTCTCCATCCTCTTCAGTCTTAGTTCCCTCCTTCTCCTTCCCCTCTTCTTCCCTCCTTCTCTTCCTCATGTTCTTGACTGCCCCCCTTCCAACCTCCCCCTCTTCTTCCTCCTTTTTTTCCTTCCTCCTCCTTCTTCCGTCCCTTGTAAGAGCAGGCAGCCAGTTGGATCTGGGTTGTAGGAGCAGGCAGCCTTCGGGCTTGGTGATTGGGCAAAGGGACCCCACTAGCAGTGGCTCTGACCTTGTTTCTCCCTCTCGACCACTGCCCTGGTGAGCAGCCATTGGGTAGTGGTTGGGAGCCTGCAACAACAGTGGAGACAGCGGGGGTGGGATCCCTTTGCCCATAAGCAAGGGGAAACGGTGCCTGCTCCTACAGTGCCCGCCTGCCTGTCAAACAATGGCTCTGGGTGGAACATGATATCTATTGTATAATTATAATATATAAGTGTATAATATCTACTGATACAGAAGCTTGGAAAATCATGCAGCCACATATGTTGTAAAATCTTAAAATGCTTATATTTCTAATTGTACCAAATAAATTACATAGCACATTGGAGTTGGCACTCTAATTTCATTAATTATAAGATTTAGACTGTAAATAAAGTATCAAGTATGAGAGCTCTTAAAGAGTTAATTATTGCTCTTGTGTTGTAAATTAAACTGCTTTATATGCATTGTTTCTCCATAACACTGGATATGACACCATTATGACAATATTCTGTTCCTTTTGTTATACTTGTATGATCATCACACATTTCTTTTTGCGAAATGTTAAAGCGGGTATTTCACAGCACTCTGTTAGCATTCCAAGGCTTGATATCTCTACCACATTCAGCAAATGATTGGTGGGTTTTGTTTTAGTTTTTTTTTAAGCTATCCGATGAGTCTAAAATGGTGCCATTGCTTTAGAATTATACCTCTTTTGGACTAATTCTTTAAAGTAGCAGGGATTTTTTGGTCATATTTTAAGGGAAGCCTGAAAAATGTTGACTTGTTTTTATGAATAGCAGAGAAGTACAGTAAACTGTGACATAGCAAAACTATGTCATGTTTCCCTTTCTTTATAGGTTTGTTGTGCATGGAAAGAAATGAAAAACAAAAAACAAAACAAAAGTGGAAAAATGTAAGATGTTTGTAAGTAGAAGATAGATTCCTCATAGATTTCTATAAATGATGCTACAAAGTGGCTACATTATAAAAGTTTTCAGTCCAATCATCTTTTGCTTTGCTAACTGACCAACCTGCTTTGAACTTCATCTGATTAATAATTTTACTGTAAACATAATCCCATATGGAAAATTCACTTCATGTTTTTCCTTTATGGTTTTCTCTTAGTTTTAGTGCTGCTTTGCATGACCTCTCTGCTTAGGATTTGGTATTGGATTGTTTTGGCTCTCCATTTTCCTTAAAGAAGATAAAAATAGCCTGTGTACAACTATAATTCATCCAACCAGGGCACAACCTAGTGACTGATAAAATAGGAAGGAAGGTTGGATCATTTAACACAAATTCCTGCAGCTTTACTGTATCCAGTGCAAACACAGCGCCCCTTTTTGAATACCATCTACGGTAGCATCTGCTAAATACTTTTGGCAAAGGGCAGCCAATTGTACTTAAAGACAATTGGCTGTTTCTTATTAATTTCTTCTGATGTGTTAGAATTCCATGTTGCTAACCTGGAAGAATGAAACATTCATCTATTGACTTTCCTCATTGTTCTTATTTAACTTTATTTTGAATAGATAAATCTAATGGATGGCTTGGATCCAAGCGAGATCTTACCACTTTGGCTATATTGTTATGATCTAGAAAGCATGTATGAACCCAGAATTTTTAATTATAACATTAGATACTTATTCAGATTCAGGAACTAAATTCTAGTATTGTATATGTATGGATGTAATCATACCAAGACAAATATGAATATGGTTGTCTGGCCTTGTTTATGCAATAGAAATTTACCAGTGTCATCTGATATCCACTAACAAAACATATAATGTCTTACAAATGTGCTTAATTTATTTTAGTAGAGAAGTTGAACCAAAGTCTACTGCTTCCAGCTCCTATTGGACATTTTAGCAGTAACAACAATCTGGGTTCTTCTGCCATCAGCTACATCTGGGAGGCAGATGACTCCTCCTACAAATGCTAACTCTTAATTGAATGAAAAGTTGATTGCCATTGAGAGATTTGCATTCCATTAAGTTCTCTCCTAGGTTTTAGGACCCTGATCTCATGTGATATTTATAGTTTTTGTAGATCATGCAATATATAAAGATGAATTGTCCATTTCATAAGCATACTATATTTAAGCTATGACCAAATGAACCCACTCTGTGATGCCACAATAAAATCAATTGAATAAACTACATTAACACTACATAGGAAGCCACAATGAAACAATCAAAAGTAAAATAAAATGAAATCAATACAATAAAATAATGAATTTAAAATAAACTTATTTAAAATAATAAATAATAAAATAAAATAATAAAATAAAAAGTAACAAACGTTAGCATATTGTGCATAGGCTGACATTACATCTTTATTTGATTTAGTAAGTGCATTATGTGAATATACTATACTATGTTAGATGTTTTGTTTTCTCTATGTATTCACCATCTAAAACATTTTTTATTTTTTATTTTTATTTATTTATTTGTAAAATTTATTAGTTTCTCATCTTACCACCAGGTAACTCTGGGAAGCTTACAATATTAAAAGATAAAACTGCACAAAACCTAAAGATATAAATACAATACTATAAAAAATCCAGATAATCAACCTAGCTAAAGGATGGTGAGGGAGAGAATGGGATGAGAATGGGAGGAGGTGGGATCTGTTACTTTTTAGTTTCTTAGTTAATATTTTTTAATTTTAATCATTTTTTTTATTACTTTTTTTATCTTTTTATCATTCTGTAAACTTCCCAGAGCTGCTGCAATGTGGAGATGGGTAGAACATACATTTAATAAATAGCAATAATAGGGACTTCCGGGGGCGTGCCCGCCATTACTGGTCGCAGCGACTACGAGCTCCGTAGCCGCAGCGCCAGAACCACT
>JANHGC010001578.1:195786-213408 GCA_027560395.1 Boaedon fuliginosus
CATGCTTTTTTTTTTTTTTGGTGTGGAAATGGCATTATTGGGAAAGTGACAATGGCATCCATTTTATGCGCTCCTGCTGGTAGTTTGTGCTGTTGGCGGAGGCTCTGATTCTAAATGTATGAAGACTGGGAGTGCTTGGCACATTGTGCTGAGCCAGAAAGTAGTCCAGCTTCTCTGCTGCCTTTTAAAGCCTCCTTCTGTAAGCTGTTTCAGTCACGTTATCTAGAATTGATTGTACTCCATAGAAATTTTGAAGCATTGAGATTGTGTACAGAGGACAAGAATTGGGAGACTGTCGGCAGTGGGAATATGTAGCTCTTCCAGTGTTGCTGAACTCCAGTTCCCAGCTTCGTTCACTATTAACCATCCTGGTAGGGGTAGCTGGATGTTTTAGTAAACATCTGGAGAGAGAGAGAGAGAGCTATACAGTTTTGTCAAAGATCCAGAGATCTACAGATCTTGGAAAATCCATGTTCCCCACTCTATTGCCACTATGAGCTTCTTTATTCTAATCAAGATAACACTACCCTTGCCAGAACCAGCCAGTGAAAATAATCTTATGGTAGACCAAGCTTTTATTGCTCTACCTAAGCTACCTAGTGACTATAGCATGGTTCAGAAAGTGAGCTGGTATAGCTCTGCTTCTTCTACTTTGTTAACATTTGGCATGAAGCTGTAAAGAGTGTCATGCTGTGGCCATTCATTTTTCCAAACCAAACCAAACCAACTAGAATCTGAGCTAAGTAGGACTGTGGATGTAATTTCCTGCAAAGATCTCCAAATCAGATTGTTATATTTCGACTGTCTGGAAAATATGCAGATATTACTGTACAGTTGCTATTCCACAGTCTACCTAGATGGCGGGAGTGGAGGGGAATGAAGCCCACAATACTTATTTATCCCATTTTAAAAACAAATCCATAAGCAACTTCTGGTGCATTTGATCTTGACACTGCTAGTGTTTTTATTCCAAGAAGGAATCCTTATGACACATTGTTTTCCTTAATTATATAATAATGAGGTTTTTCATGATCTCTACAGTAATTCCCTTTCCATCACATTAACATTCTTCATTTTCTGCTGTTGGTCTTTACAGCAACATATGCCATTTCTTTCATCCAAAGAAGTTCCTTGTAAATTATTTCTAGTAATAAATCCAGGTCTCTGTTGTCTGCTGGTAACTTGGATATTTTATCCTTGTAGCATTGGCAATTTCTTCAGTAACTTGAAGAGTCAAGAGTTCCAGCTCTGATCCTTTAATCAAAATTCCCTAGGATTTTTATCAGCAATGAAACATATTCAAAAAAGTTGTTGGGTGAATTGAATTAATTCCTAGAGGCATCTTTTGTCAACTGTTGGGTACAGCATTGAAGAAACCTTGTGTGAATGAGACACACCAGGTCAAATAACACACTGTAACATATTTGTGTTTTACAATGTTTGTACCTACTGTATATAGCTCTAAATCACCAGAGTAATCAAATGATGAGAAAATGAATTGTATGCGTGCATGAATCACGCTCAGGCCCACATCTCATTATTAGTTAAATACAGTATATATAATCAATTAACATTATTTTATACTGATTTTTTTTCTTTAGTAAACATGGTATGTAGTCAAGATACATCATCATCATCATCATCATCTGAACCTTG
Organism: Boaedon fuliginosus; assembly: GCA_027560395.1. NCBI lineage: Eukaryota > Metazoa > Chordata > Lepidosauria > Squamata > Lamprophiidae > Boaedon > Boaedon fuliginosus. Next base: position 197,443 of record JANHGC010001578.1, read on the forward strand.
TCATCTGATAACATCACCACTCTACTTTCTATTTGAAACAGAGTTGGCTTGTGATTTTCACCAGAGCCCTAGGGAGCCTTAATCCCTCTCTCTCAATGTGGAGACTGTGGTCCCAATTCTGATCGTATTTCCCCTAAAGCAAATATTCTAATAACAAAAATTGGACATGATGAATGTCTGCCTGCATTTAATGTGCCATCTAATTTGCCATTCAGTCTCCTCTGTTTTCTCTGCAAAGGTCAGGCCCTTATAATGAGGCTGCAGATGATAAGTAATCTAGTAAGAGAGCTACTAGAGGAATCAAGTACCAAGCAGCATAAAACAGGCAGCTAATGAAAATCAGATTTCATAATAGCGGAAGGATAGTCTTGTCTTCTCTCTCTTTCTCTCTTTCTCTCTCTCTCTCTCCCTCTCTCTCCCTCCCTCTCTCTCTCTCTCCATTCCTCTAATGTAAGAGAAACTTTTCTTTTCCGATTTTTCTGTGCTTCTTCATAACCACCACTTTACCATAGAATGTCAGAGGATAAAGTGCAAAGGAAAAAGATTGCAACAATTGGTATTTCCATGGCAACACTACAGATTTGCCATAAAAGTTTGGTCCTATGTAGACAGTACCATCCGTACTTATTTTCCAAGTGGGTGCAATGCCGACTCTAAGAAACACTCCAGGGTATCCTGTTAAGAATTAGAAAAGACATAATTCGACACAAACAGGCTCTCAGTGACTATACAAACAGAAAAGGATATTTCACAGAGAGTTGGGTTTTGGTTGTTTTTTTTCACATCGCCAGAAAATTAGTTTCTATGATTGCAATGGATGCTATTAACAATGGTTTAAAATAAAGACAGCTAGCAGACAGTCTCTGGGCCAAATCCCCTTCCTCCACCCCACCTCCAGGCAATTTTTCTGGCCCACAGTGACCTGCTAAATCAAAGTTTACTCCGTAATGTCCCATTTCTTTTATGTTTTGTATAAACGATATTGATCGTATTTGTTCCTACGGAGTATTAGGCTGATTATGAAGTGAATTTGTGTGGAGAGAAAAATAAACACAGTAAGGCTCTCCGACTCAGCCCAGAATCTTCTCATTAAACAGAATACAAAACCTTGATTTGGAAGCATCCATACATATTCAGGATGGATATTTTATTTGAAGTGCTTTTGAGAGGAGGGTGAAACACGGGGTCCTTTTTTTTTCTCTCGAGCTGCTTGTAAAGATAACAGATGGACTGCTTTGCAAACAAATCTATTCTGGAGGTATTACAATTCAGCTTCGGCAAATCCCCAATGTCCAAATGCTAAAATATAATATGCTTGCTTAAATTATGCAAATCAGGAAGGATAGCCTTTTTTAAACTGCTTAATGTTCTCCTTACATTATTTCTGCGGTTTTAAATTGCTGGTTCTATTAGGTAATTTCTATTTTAATTGTGTTTTAATTAATTTGATCTGTCTATCTTTTCATTATTATTATTCGCCACATGGGTGACTTGTTTATTATAATCCCAGCTCAGCAGAACCAAATGTATTTTCTGAATCAAAATTGCTGGGATTAGCAATCGTTTAAATTGAATATTGCTTTTCAGTACAATTCTCAACTTTCTGATGAAAACTATTCTTAGATATATTTTTGCCATTGTGACTCACAGTAGTGGACACCGTGGGTCATTAGTTAATTAAAAATGCTTGTGTAAATTGAATAATAATAATGAGAGATCAATAAAGTTCATATCTATAATTTTTGGTAGCTACATATATACTATGTCTGCAGATACATTGATTTATTTCAGTTTCTATTTTGCCCCTTCCTACTGCCATAGCCACAAGTTTGGGAAAATGTATGGAAAGGAAGTATCTCATATACATTTACAAATATAGATAGTCCTCAATTTACAACCACAATTGGCCCATTGCTAAGCAAGGCAGCTGTTAAGTGAGTGGCCCCCTGTTTTATGACCTTTTTTGCCACAGTTGTTAAGTGAATCACTGCAGTTCTGAATGGTCATTAAGTGAATCTGGCTTCAGACATTGACTTTGCTTGTCAGAAGCCAGCTGGGAAAGTTACAGATAGTAATTGCATGACCCCGAGACAGTGTTCGGAGGCGCAGTGGTTAACTGCAGCACTGCAGACTTGCCGGCTGTTAGCAGTTTTGCAGATCGAATCTCATGAGGCTCAAGGTTGACTCAGCCTTCCATCCTTCTGAGTTCGGTAAAATGAGGACCCAAATTGTTGGGGACAATATGTTTACTCTCTGTAAACTGCTTAGGGAGACCTGTATAAGCACTGATAAGCAGTATATAAAACTAATTGCTATTGCTATACATGCCAGTTGCCAAGTGCCCAAATTTTGATTGAATGACCAATGCTACAATGGTCATTAAGTTTGACCACCAGTCATAAGTTTTTTTCAGTGCCATTGTCACTTTTAATGGTCACTAAAACATATGGTTGTAAGGATTACCTGTATATATTTTTTTATATTTGTTATATTCAAGGACAGAGGTGTTTAAGCTGATCCATGGTCTCCTTGAAGGCCAATGGATAATTTTGGAGGTGAGGTATCTGTGAATTTGGATGGGAAAAATATTACAACTTTATTTTTGCTAAACCACTAACTGAAATTTGGCTTTTCATTCAGTAATAATCTGTGTAGGCAACAAAGTAATTTACGGTCACTAAACTCTATTAATGTTTCTTAACATCAATAGATCTCATTATCTAAAATTATTATCTATATCTATAAAAGATAGGTGAAGTGGGGATGGGAGTTTGTATGTGCTCTATACAAACTTTCAGTCCTGTACCACCCTAGCTCAAATTTGGCAGTTAGATAGGTAAGCATAGTAAGATCAGCACTGTTGGGGTCACCAAAGGGTAGGCGGCCTTTTTGGGGCACAAAGAGGACACTGTTAACGAACAAGCAGCACCTTCTACTGCGCGTGTGCAGTTTTGCCTCTCTCTACTGAGTGTGTGCCATTTTCAAACTGACTGAGGCACCATATTCAAACCTCTGAGGTGCCATGTTTTATATAAATTCCAGATTTGCCCCAGCGGCGATGGGTCCAAGACACACAGAGCAGCCCATACCACCACGTAAGGTCACCTACGATGTTGGAGGGGGCAGTGCGGGCTTAAGAAGGCCCGCAAATGGCTGCAGCCCAGTGCCCCTGTCAAGCCCCAGCTGCCTTTCCTCAGAGCCAGCCTGCCTTGAGCAGAGATGTGGGAGGGGGAGGATTCAGAAAGCCTGCAAATGCTGTGGTACAAATATACTTCTTTAAAAAAAAAAACCCAGCAAGGACGGGTAATCAGCTAGTATCTTTTAAAAAAGAGTGTGAGAGACAGTTTGGTGTAGTAGTGCTTAAAAGGCTTTAGTCTTTCCTTAGGCATGAAGCCAGTTGATGATTGGTCACCCTCCCTCAGCCCTAGGAAGAAAGCAATGGCAAACCACTTCCATAAACCTTGATAAGAAAACTATAGGGATATAGAAGAGTCAAGACTGATTTAAAGGAAACTCCCCCCCACCTTACACCGATGTCCTGTTGGGTTAATATAAAGAAGTACCTAAGTGTGTTATTTTTAATAACTTGATCAGTTTTTGACTGAGCGTAATTGGTTTCCTTTTTAAATTGTCTGTTGTTTATGAACTTTCATGCAGCAGTATGCAGTATATGAACTCGCTCTAAGTACATTTGTATAGATGGAACGATGGAATGGAAAATAAATGACCTTTTCAAGAGGTGTGATACACTCCCTGTAGATTTCTGCACTGTACTTCAAAACATGAGGATGAATTTTGTCTATAGGGGAATAACTGTGCAAATTTCAAGTTTCAGACTTTATTTTTTAACAAAATGTGCACATCCCAAAAGGTGGGGGGGACCCCAGCTTGGGGAATATATTGATTTAGCGTATGAACTAGCACACTGCTTCTAAAAGCTCTGACATACGTATAAGGATAAAGACTAAGAAGTTGGTATTTGTCAAATAAAGTGAACAAAGGTTACAATGGAAATGAAAAAAGTAGGGCCTCGAGGCAAAATGTATAGGTTTCAAGGAGAGAAAGAAGAAGAAATAAAGCATGAGATATCATAATTATCTGTTCCTAAACACAAGAGACTGCCCTTTGGGATTATTTGTGGGTATTTTGAAAAATACTATAACTCAGGCTATCTTCTAATCTCCCAGCTATTAGTTATGCATTTAAGAGAACCGAAAACATGAGGCTTGTTTAAATACCCTCAAGAACAACATTTTATACAGCAAACTTTCAGATATCTTGCAGTGATGGTGGAGAAACCAAGTAGCAGTTTACTTGTTTCGGCCCCAAAGCTACAAGAATTTCATATAAAAGAGATGGAAAATGTTGATAAATACTACTGTCTTACTACAAAATAATTTAAAGCACCTTCTCAAGCTTCTGTAAACATACTGGCTGAATCCCACAACTGGCATCTTCAAAAATTGCTAGGGTTAATGTGGTTAGTATGGATACGGATTCCCCCAAAAAATAAAGGAGGGAAGGATGGAGGAATTGTTGTTAACAAATGGCATGCCACACATGAAACCATGTTTTGGATTCAGTGGACTTTTTCTGAGAAGCTTTTTCTCAGGATGTTCCATGACAGAGTAATGGAAACTCTATTAGAAGAAGACTCTAGTTCTAGAAATAGGGTTTAGTTACCTGTAGAATAAATATGATAATGACCCAACTGATTGAGTTACCCATTCCGCCAGTGGTGCACAATTACTAATCACCTAATCAACTATGGCACTACCAATGTTCAAGACTTCCCACGCCCTACCAAAGAAGCCATCACTTCATTTGGGATGTGGGGGGGGTTCCTCTCCTCACTTCAGATATTTTTTAAAAAGCTTTGTATTTAAAAACCACAGCCAAGGTTAGTTCAACCACAGAGAGAATCAAGGAAACCATATCAACCTCTAGTCCACTGTGACTCTCTACTCTTATTTATTTATTTATTTATTTATTTATTTATTTATTTATTTAATTCTATTTATACCCCTCCTCTCTTCCACGATCAAGGGAAACTTGAGGTGGCTTACAGCAAGATTAAAATACAATACAATAAAAACATATTTAAAAAACCATTTATATGACAATAAAGTTCAACAAATACCAATCAGACACCATGAAACAATCATTCTTCCAGGGGGATCATCAATTCCACACCTGCCGACAGAGCCAGGTCTTCGTGGCTCTGCGGAAAGCCATCAGATTAGGAATGGTTCGGATCTCTACGGGTAGCTGGTTCCAGAGGGCCAGTGCCACCACAGAGAAGGCCTTTGACCGGGGACCCGCCAGCTGGGATTGTTTAGCTGACAGGACCCATAAAAGGCCGACTCTGTGGGATCTCACTGGGCGCTGGGAGGCAGAAGGTGGCAGAAGGCGATCTCAAAGGTACCCCGCTCCTAAGCCATGAAGGCCTTTAAAAGTTGTCACTAGCACCTTAAATTGCACCCGGAAGACTATTGGGAGCCAGTGCAGCTCACAGAGGACAGGAGTCACCCTAAACAGAGCGGCTGGGCGACAGTCCGCAGACACATATAGTGGGTGAAGACAAAAAGTAAAAATGAAGATGCAGGACCTGGAAAAGGATAAACTATGGAAGGATACCCTTTTTGTCTGTATCAGCAGCAGGGAGAGAAGGCTTACTTTGCATTAATCTTTCATTTGTTTCATTTGTCTTTTGTTTCATTTAATGTTATGTGGGACAAATAAGCATCAAGCATCAGCATGCAAATACAAATGTACTATAATGGATACTCAGGTGGCATCCACACATTGTAGATGGAAATGTTCCAGGATTCTGATAATTCTTCTGTTAAGCCTTTGGATTGACTATTAAAACATATTTTTATTTATTTATTTATTTTTTAAATAAATGTTATTATTTAAAAACAAATCAAAACAACACAAAACCGAAAAAAAGTAAAACAAAACAAAACATATAGAGAAACAAACATAAACGAACAATTGTATAAAATTTCATTCTTACATTGTGGATTACAAGCTTTTGGCGTTTGCCACGTTATATTTTGAATTATGTATCTGTTCATTTTGTTCTTCTAAATATACAATTATCTACAATTATATACCTATCTATCCTTGTCTATATTTCTATATTTCTTTCAATTATCTAAATAAATCTATTAAGCTATTTCCATATCGATTTTTTGTCTCCATTCTCCATATTTCTGTTTAAGCCATGTATAAAATGGCTTAAAAGATTTCCCATATTTTATAGTATTTTGAATCATCCTTCCCTTTTAATTTCAAAGACAATCTATCCATTTCTGTACAATATAAAATCTTAGTTATTTTTTGGTTCTGATTCGGGATTTCTTTACTTTTCCACATTTGAGCGTACATGATTCGTGCCGCGGTTAATATATGTAAAACTAAGTAGGCATTGTCCTTATCCAAAGTTTGTGGTAATATTCCTAATAAGAAAACTTCTGGCTGTTGTTCAATAGGTTGGTTTATCATATTTTCGAGGGATCGTCTCACTTCCTTCCAGTATTTTTTTGCCAGGGGGCATTTCCACCACATATGAAAGTAGGTAGCTGGTGTTTCCCCACATTTCCAACATTTTGCTTGGTTGTTCGTTTTCATCTTCGCTAGTTGAGTCTGTGAATAATGCCACCTAAAACGGATTTTTTTTTTTAATGTATGGAGTCAGTGAGGCATATAGGTATTTACACATCCTGGCAATTTTCTGGGAAGACTTTCTTTAATCACTTGAAGTATAGCTCTCTGGAAATTAATCAAGGGGGAACTACCCAATAAATTAGACTTGTACCTTACTGTAGTCCTCGTGTGTATCATAAAACAATTTATGCTAGTCATAGAATAAATGAAATCAATCATAGGTCAGGTCACTAGCTAATGCAATTCACAAAAGACTGTCATATAGCTGCTCAAGGTAAGAAACTGGTGACAATGTGGCATGGCCATATGGAACAAATGGTGCAAGTTCTCTCCAGCCACACAAGATGCCATGGTTGTTGTGTTTAGTGACAGCTGGATTATTAGCTTCTTACTGAAATTCAGTAAGTTCATTTTTTGCTCAAAGTTTTTGCCCACCAGTAAGTTTGTGCAACATAAGGAAGATATCTTTTAATGCATTCTACATTACACAACTGTGCAATATTGATGTAACAGAGTTGTTGATTAATATTTATGTAACTGAATTGTTGATTAGTGAAAGTTTGTAGAACCTGCCTATGCAAATTTATCTGCTGTCAGGCAAAAACTTTTCATATGTGAGATTTTTTTCTTTCACTAGTGGCAGGAAAAAAAGGGAATAATAATGAAATAAACATCTCCTTCCTTTCTCTGCCCCAACATATTACAAAATCAGTTAAAGCTGAAATGGGAGGCTCATCCTGATACCGACAGCATCTCAAAGCAATGGGGAAATACACTGGGACCAGAGTTTCACTGAAGCCCAGTATCAGAATGGTTCGATATTGATTCCAATATCAAATATTGATTCCAATATCAAATATTGATTCCAAACATTGATTCCAAATGTTTGGACGTGCTCAGGTACTTTCGTTCCAAGAGTGATAACGTTGGAACCACAGCCCAGATGATCATGATTGGCACCTTGGCAATGCAATGCGTTGTTGCTGAAGATCTGGTTCGAGGAACTGAAGATCCTGTCAGAAACTTACACACCTGAGATAGTGAAGGTGCATTGGATGACCAGGGACAAACTGCAGGGTAGCTTGTGCCGGGAAGAACAAGTTCTAGTCATTTCCTGCAAGATCCTTTTGAATTACGAGATCCTGGGGCTGGAATTTGAGGAGTTAGTAAAAGAATACACATGGTTGCAAGAAATTATTCAGAACTGCCGGTAGGTGCTGACCGAATTGAACAAAGACTGAAGGAGGCCACCGCCTCACACGTTGCTTGCACACAATTAAAACAATGCACAATAAATGTGTCACACAATTAAAAAAATAATGGTTTGATTCATTCAAGTTCACTATCTCTGGGATTTTCAAATTTTCTTGCTTCTACTCAAGATCTTATCCATGACTGTCCACATTCCCAGTGAGTTATTCTTTTATTTACTTATTTTTAATTGTTGTTCTTCACAGTTTTCAGTAGAATCCTTATCCCATGAAAATGGCTAAGTAGATCCAAGGAAATCAAGGAGCTGGGACGAGGACAGAAGCGCATCCTGTCACGTGGCCCTCGGGTTTCGAACCTGGGCTGCCGACTTTCAACCGACAAGCCCAGCGTCTTAACAGCTGCGCCACCCCCATAATATTAAGGATAGTGTTAAAACGAGAGTGGGAAAGCTGAATTGTTTCAACAGCAAAATGGCCCCTGTTCATGGCTACTGCTTGCTATGCCAATTCTGATATTCCCTTGCATTTCTTTCCTCATTTGGATTTTTTTAAAATTTCATTGGCTACCTGGAAATGAGAAAGGGAAGTATTTAGGCATCAAAATATACACCTGAGCTCCCAGTACTGTATAACCGGTGAAACAGAGCTATATTACAACCAACTCCATTTTTAGAATGATAAGTAGTCCGGGAATGTTTCTGCATGCTGCAGAGTAAGAAAAAGGCAAGAAAACAACAGCATATGTCTTGGGGTAAAACAATCTCTCTGCAGGTTGATGAAAATCTGTGGAAGGAAACAGCCAGAACTGTGCATAATGGGACTCTGCTTCTGGGGATGGTTGGGCTTATCTAGGTGACAAATTGATGAGAAGGGACTAGGGAAAAAGGTTGATTTAACACAATGATTCGAAATTTGGGTTGTGCAGCTGTTGCCTGCAGACCTACCAAGATAAATTCAGAAGCCATCTCTCTGTGGTGGTAGATTAATAGCAATAATGTTAAAAAGTGTGCTGAAATTCTTGGTGCAGAAAAATCCTTATGGCAGATGGCTGGGAAAAATCTAAGAACCGTAGTATACTAACTGGGAAAAGCCGAAGTATATAAAGGAGAAACAATTCCAAATATAACTAGTTGCTTAGCTGTCTTGTTTCAAAGAAAGATGGAAAGAAAATGGGACTGGCATATATAGAATACCAACAGAAGGGAATATCTGTAGCTCAGGGTTGAATTGTGGAGTCCTTGGTGTGCTCTGGATGTTTGGTTGTTCGCTCGCAGATGTTTCATTACCCAACTAGGCAACATCAATGAAACATCTTCAAGTAAACAACCAAGCTTAGAACGCTCCAAGGACTCCACATATATAGAATTATAAATTAAATGTAGAGCCAAGTGACTAAAGAAACATGGAAAACGCCTCCAGATTTGCTGGCCTACAGCTCTCATTATCCTCACCTTTGGAAATATTGACTGGAGTTAATTACTTGCTGGAAGCCAATGCTAACTAGAACCCCAAAGCCTAAAATAAGGGTTCTGTTGGCATAGATTGAATTTTCAATAGAAGAAACTAAGTCATGGGTCAAGCACTGGGTCCAAGAAGGAAAAAGGTGACATGTTAAGAAAGGCAGTAATGAGAGAAAAGATAAGTATTTTGTTCTGGAAAGTAGTTTCCTACTTTTAAAGTACAACAAAGTCAATCCAAGCAATCCTGTAAATCCACAAAATAAGACAAATCTTATTCAGTGACTACTTGCAGTTATAATGATAATGAAAAAGTAATTTTACAACCAATTTTCACATTTGTGACCTTCACAAGTCTGTAAAGCCAAGGAAAGCTAAAGTAGGATTATAAAGCACAGTTGTCGTTTTACTTAGCATTGATTTCACTTAATGAACAACTTAACAATTGTGGTTCCCAAACGAGGACTACTTGTAAAGGCCTAATTTGCAACATCTACTGACTAAAAAAATAGTTTTACTCAACTGCAAATTATCACAAATTCTTATGGACAGTAAAATGTACTCTTATTTCTTACTGGCAAAGAAGTGTACTGGAGCCCCTACGACAACTACTCACAAGAATAAAAATGTAAATGGTCAATAAAATTAAAGATATATTTATGTTATTGACACTTCCAACAAAATCAAATCAGTGTTAATTTCTATTAATGCAGTATTAATTGAAAAATGCGGTAAAATGTAATAAATATGTTGCTGTATTTATATGATACAAGGTGCACTGAAGGGTTAACATACACAGATTAGTATGGGGCCCCTATGCTCATGGGGCCCATGGGCAAGTGCCCATCAGGCCCATGCGTTAAGACAGCCCTGACTATAAAGTATTGGAAGAAATATCCTTCTGGGTTCAGTTCCAAGTGGGGGAAATAGACACTGGAAACTTGGAGGCTGTTTGGAAAGATGGTTTAATGGTGGACAGGATCACATGCCTTGGAGCTTTTGGGTGAAGAAAAGGGAAGAAATGCTGAGGGTCCCAAGGTTTTATACCCTCTCTGACTTTGAATTTCCTGGGGCACAGGAAGAGTATCCTGATTGGTTGCTGTCAGAGGTCATAGCTAGCCTTATAGGTTGTCTGTGTACAGTTTGGTTGAAACTTGGTGGGTGGTGCAATGAAGGCCCATTAAGTGGTTCTGCCTGAAGGAGGTAGATCTTTGTTATGTAGAATAGACTGGCCCCATTAACAAAGGTGTGAGGCTGAGTTTCTGCCTCTATGAGTTTCTACTTCTCTTTTAGGGGAAATATTCTGCCTCTTTTTAATATATCCTAAAATATTTCATTTTTCTAGGAGAGGGGTGGGTTTTAACCGCCAACCAAAGGATGATGGATAAATTTCATTGAGTCCATGAATTCTGATTTAAAGAGGTCATAGTTTGAATCCATGCAGTAAAAGAGCCCATCCATTTAAATCAGGTGCTCCGAAAGAAGTGCCCTGCATGATAGATCCCACAAAGACCTCATGCAGCTTTTTCAATGTTGAACTACTCCTAAATGTCTTAACAGAAGTTTTAAAATGCGACCTATTTTATTCAGTCCCATTGAAAAAAATTCTGAACATCTTTCACGGTAGAAAGCCACCAGCTTTCTGAAAGGGAGGGCTTTTCCTTCGAGTTCCCCTTGACTAGGGAAGAGAGGCGGGGTATAAATCCAAATAAATAAATAAATTTTAAAGCTGGATATCAATGACCTGTTTGGGATACAACTGCTAGCCTCCCAAAATTGCTCTAATATTGTCCTGCTCAAAAGCAAATCCTTATTCACCAAGAGTTCTGCTTTCCCTTCAGTATCTACTGATTGGATTTGTTGCACCCTTTCTTCCTTATTCTCCCTACTGCTAAGCCATGGCTCAGCTAGCACCCTAGTGCAAAGGAGAAGCTTCTGAAGGACCACACCCAAGAAAAAGTCTCCCACGCTAAAGTAGGAACTCCCTTTTCATTGTCGGTGTTTCCAGGAGGAATGTGTTGCTGTTACTCTTTCCACACAAGGCACTTAGGCTCTTTCCTTTTGGAGGAGGTTTCCAGGAGGACACAAGAAGCGTCAACGCAAGAGCCTGCAATCCCAGCTATTGCAGCAAAAGATCCACCGTGTTCTGCTCCTTCATATTTCCTTTAATGTTTCAAGCATATAATACTAGTTCCTCCACTGTGCGCTAAAAACAAATAGAAATCTGAGAACTACGAGGAATTTCGAAGTTCAAACCTCCCTTCAGTCATAAATTAAGCATCTCACAAGTACAGTGTCCCTTCAGTGTTTGCTTACAGGGACAATATTAGTGTAACGTTTTGCCCAGAGTGCTTTGGGCAATAAATCATCATTACCATGTCAGGATTTTCTCCTCATTTCATCTTTCCCTCTGGACTTGGTCTACCCAGGAGGAAGGGTGTCACTAGTTATTTTCATCACTTCTTATTTATTAGGACAGATTACATGCACTAGCGTGAAGAGCAAGAGACATTCATTTAGAATAGGAGCGTTCCCAGATTCTAGGGCAGTTGTGAGATTGTAAAAATACTACTTAGGTCTTGAATATTTGAAATGTGAGATTATATTATCATGATTAAATTCCTTTCACATCTTTTGGATGATGAAATACAATCCCTACCCAGTATCTAACCCAACCAGATTCTCTGAAGAATGAAACATTTCTTTATTTCTCTCCTTTAAAATGAGAGACTAAATGCACCATAAATGAACATAATTCACAGTAGCCCAATTCCACCTTCCACCAAGGAAAAAGGAAATTATACATCTCTAATACTAGGAAAATGAAATGAGTGTCTAAATGACTACAGAAGACATTTCACTGTAGCCTGATGGGAAACATGCTATACCGGCATTGTCATTAGTGGAACATCTCGAACCAAATTTTTCACAACAAGAGATTTGCACAAAACTGACTAAATCTCACAAGGGGCAGATTGTTGGGTTGATGCAATGTTATCACCCCTTACTATGTACGATGCAACGACAAGAACAAAACTAAGAGTCGAATTAAGTATGACGGCGTTAATGCCATTCACAAATGTATAGCTATTATACCAAAGAAAATAGTAGGTATGAGAACACGCATCTTGGCTTGGGAACTGGTGGAGAAGCTGCTCTGCACTGAGGTTTGTATAAGTAGCTGTTTGCAAAGAAAGAAAACTTGTATTATGTTCTTTCAGTACAAATAGCAGGTGCAAAATCATTGTTCCAGAGAATGAAACCAGGACTGGCGCCATCTTCCTCGTCCAGGTTCCTTAACCAGATTGCCCCCATCCCAATATCTATTTTACTTTTTTTTTCTTTTAATACAAGCAGTTTTTTTTTTTACTGGCTGAATAGCCAGATCGTCCTTGAGGAAGAAAAAGCTTTTCAACAGCATGCAAAAACAGATATACTTCAGTTGCAAAATGAGGTGCTATTATATGTCCCATCTTTGTTGTTATTTTTTTCCAATTAACCAGAAACAAAAGCCAATCTTCAATTTTCCATTATAAGGAGAACTTCCAATTCCACCATAATTTTAGACCCTTTTCCCCCTGTATTCTTTCCAACTCAATATTCTTCGCTGAGTGGGAAGGAAGAGGGAGTAACTGGAACGGTAACCACAATGAAAATATAATTGCACTACATCTGAACAAAGGAAAACAAATTTCCGACATCTTTTTAAGAAGTTCTTTGTTTGGCAGAGCTTTTCATCATATATTGCAGACATTCTTGAAACACTTGAAAATTGTATCAGCATTCTTTATTTCTGCTAACCAATTTGGAAAACCCTTTGGCAATTAAAAATAAACAAGAGGGAACAAGTCAGATGCAGGGAAAGAAACCCAAGGGTGTTTATAGCTGTGCCGAAATGCTTGCAAAACCTTTCCCAGCCCCCCCGCTCCCTTTAAAGATTTTTCTCCACAATTTTTCAAGAGGCTGATTCCCTTAGCTTTCCTACTGTGGCGGCCCAAGGCTTTTTGTCATGCTGCAGCTGTGATCTGATAAAATAAATGACACTTGGAGGGGCTCATGTCCTTAGTAACAGTTATAATAGAGTTTCTAATGTGCAATAATATTCAAATGAATATTAAAACATCACAAAGCAATAATAAAACCACAGCTGTGCCACTATAGAAAACCACGGATTCTAAAGGAATAGGAGGCAACCCAGCACCGAGTTACGCGTTGATACCTGCGGGGCAGCCAAGGTTATCTCTCAAGCTGATGGAAAATCAGGCATATGGAATTCTGCTCACAAGGAGCCAAAGGACGATTCCCAGAGGAACCAAGGGGAGCTCAACAAAAGAATATTCTCCAGCCCCTTTTTGACTTCCCTGTTCCATCTTTCCATCTTGTTCTAAAGCTAGAGCTTTAAGAATTCATACTTAGGATTAAATGAGCCATTACCCAAAGCAAATGTGCAGTCGCTCTCCACGGCAACCACTGTGCTTAAGCTCTCCAACTGCTTTTTTGCAGGGGAGGGAGAGATGGATTTTGGAAGCGAGTGGGCTAGGGAGTGGCTAGGAACATCTAGCAGCATCTGGCCAGTGATGGCTGATATTGGAAGGTAAGCTGGGTTGACTCCAGTTAGACTTTTAGGGGACTCCATTTAGCTTTTGGCTGGATTGGGACGTTGAAAAGCATCCCGGAAGAGGCAATGGGAAATCACCTTATAATTTTGCTTGTTTGCGTCCAAAGCTTGATTTGAGGGAGACTTTATTTTAGCCAGTAGCATAAAATAAGGCATGTCTTCCCTTTTAAGATACTAGCATCTTGTTCATGCCATCAGTCGGTCAGTTTGTGACGATACAACACAAGGAAAAAACATACGTCTTCCTTCTGCTAGTTGTATAAACTAGTTGCTGAATTCAAGTCAAGGTAAAGCCAGGTCAAATTAAAATGGTAGCTAAGAACTTAATTAGCAGGCGCATAGGGAGGGTGAAATGAAGAATATATGATCAAATCTGTACCTCAAGTTCAAAATTCAGAGAAGTTTCTATTTTCCAATCACATAAGCTTTTAATACCTTCCTTCATAGATGAAGAGACCAGTGATTAATAAATGATTACTCTTGCTTACTATAATAGAAGAAAAGCACTGAATGCATTTCTTCTGTGTAATAAACTCACTCATCATTAAAAAAAAATCAATGAGAAGCTATTAGCTTCATCATTTATTTCTGTTCCTCCTTTAATGTTGTGAATAGTCAAGGGATACATTCACACGAGAGACTAAACCACCCTGAGCAAGTTACTCTGGACTGAATTTTTTCTCACATTTTTCTCATTTTTGTTCACTGTGGGACAGAGATGTAGCCCACATCTTTCACCCTGACTTATCACTTGGAGATGGCGAGTCACCCAAAAAACCATTTTATTTGACTAGGATTCAATTCTGATAATACCAGCTGGAGCAGGATCCAACACCGCAACTTTTTCTGCTGTTCTTTCAGGCAAACAACTTAAATGAAGACATCAGGATACAAACTAGGGTGGATGTGGAGTTGGTACCTCCATTGTGCTACAGCCAGTGGTGATATTCAGCCAGTTCTTAACGCTTCCCAGGAACTGGTAGCACTGATTTCCTGGGGTTCGCCGAACCGGTAAAAATCACCACTGGCTGGCAGTGGTGGCACTCCCCGGCAGCAGCAGTCCCAAAACCGGCACTACAAAAAGCCACCCCCTTCTCTCAGGTGCTTAGTTAGGGATAGAGAGACGTACGACCCGAGCCCCTCTCGCCGAGCCGTTGCCACCAGGCCCTTCCACTCAGACAGGCAAGCAGCCGCAGCTCCGCCCTTTCCCTCAAACGCTGCCTTGGCTGGCAATGGGATGCCAGCACTGGTCCCCAAGCCCGGAGCCCCGACCCTCCGCTTTTCCACTTCGCGAGATCCGGAGCAATGAGGCCCGCACCACCCAAGGCAGTGTTTGAGGGAAAGGGCGGAGCTGCAGCTGGTTGAGTGCCTGAGTGGCAGCGGTGGTTCCTCAGTGAGAGGGGCTCAGCTTGCGCTTCCCCTTTCCCTCAAACGCTTCCTTGGCTGGCACCAGGATGACAGCGCGGCCCTCCGCTTTTTTTCTCTCTCTTTCACGGAGAAAAAAACCCAGCGGTGACTGAGTGGCTCCAGAGATTGGCCAACTTTATGACATCACTCACAGCAAGGTGCCGCCTCACCTTGCCCTGAGTGACATTGAGTTGGCCACGCCCACTCAGTCACATGACACCCCCCCACAAAGCCACGCCCACAGAACCGATAGGGGGAAATTTAGAATCCCACCACTGGCTACAGCCTATCTCCCAAACCAGGGACTGTAGAGGAAGTCCAGCCAAATTATTTACAGTCACCGATGCCAGAACATCAGTGTTTTTAATTCAATTATCCAGGGTGTTCAGTAGAATAAGCAGCAGAACTGACCTTCTGTGTTTTCAAATAAGTCAATTAGTACATAAACCCAGGGTCTCCAACCTTGGCAACTTTAAGACTTGTGGACTTCAACTCCCAGAATTCCTCAGCCAGCTAGCTGAGGAATTTATTTATTTATTTATTTATTTATTACATTTTTATACCGCCCAATTCCCGAAGGACTCTGAGCGGTTTACAACAT
>JANHGC010001578.1:221985-234531 GCA_027560395.1 Boaedon fuliginosus
CATAAAATTATTTGGGACCACATATGGGAATATGTGTTTTCCAAAGGTCTTAGGCGACCCCTGTGAAAGGATCGTTCGACCCCTAAAGGGGTCCTGACCCCCAGGTTGAGAACCACTGCTGTAGATCATTGAGGGATCATGAAACTCTGAATTATACCAGCAAGTTCTACAAGAAAATGTCAGGGGTTTTGTCCATGAATTGAAGCTCAAGGGAAGCTGGCTCATGAAGCAACAACAACAACAACCTGGAACACACAAGATGTACCACCAAGGAATGCTTAAAGTAGAAGAATGTTAATGTTTTGGAATGGAGAAATCAAGGTCTTGGTGGAGGACTGATCAATAATGATAGGAAATGTTTAGTTCTTATTGCCTAAGTAGGGCATCCCAGTTACTAAGGCCAAATATTCACACCCTTTTATCACAGAGAAATGTATAGCTTTGAACCATTTTCTTCAATGAATAAATGAATAGGTATAATGTATAAATAATATTTAACTCATTCATTAACCAGGTTATCTTATCTAATTTATCTAATTTTGGAACCTGTATAGAATAATCCATCTTTAGGTCATATTTATATACAAATATTGAAAATTCAAAAGGATTCGTAAACTTTTAACCATCACTGTATATGTAAAAGATGTTCATGTAAATGCTTGTATAAAAGCCCCTGGCAGCATCAGCACCTGATGTCACAGTTAAATATGAATGGTTTTATAAAAAGAGATTGGGGCATTTCCCAAAATGAAGACTGGGGAAGCAAACTACAACAAGATTAGTTTGTGCATTCAAATTTTGGGAGAAATTGACCTTGAATGTTGGCACTGAAATTGATAACATTTGTGAGCCTTCACATCATGGCCAACAGATATGAATGACTGGGTCAAAGCTGTACCTGCCATGGCTGAAAATGCCAAAGATTCGCTCCATTCTGATTCCTCAGAAAAGCTGGCTTTGCTCTTCTTGAGCGCATCGCTTGCAGAGCGTGTGCTGCAGAATACACTGCATTGTAGATATTGTAGCTCTCTCCAGACATGGTCATTTCAAACACAGAGCCAGGGACTCTCCCAAAGTCTTCCTCCCCAGTACAGAGTTTCATTAGTTTGCTAAATGGGCGGAATGAACACCGAAAAATGGTCTCCCAAAACAACTTCATGTAGAAATAGGACCACAAAGTAGTGTTTCTCTTTTCAAGAAACTCTAGAAATCCAGGAACCTTATTTGTATGCAGTGAGAAGTATAAGGAACCATTGAAAGTCTGTATTGGGTAACGCCATAATCTGTATACATTAAAAGTGAAATCCCAGTGAGAGCTCATGATCCAAACTCGGTTATATATTGCCTTTATACGTGATCTTTCGGCGGTTTGTAATGTCCATTGTAAAGCCAGCATAGATTCAACAGTCCCAGAGGCAAGGAACACACTGATTTTTGACTCTGATATAATGTTTTCCATGTGCTTTCCTCGTGCCGAATTGACCGGAGCTTTTAAGTATTGATCTGTCACAAGTGGGATCCACAGAACCCAAGCAACACAAATATCATTCTGGAAGAGCTTTGGTTGGAGATTTCGAACAAAGACTTCCCCACTCTCATCCTCTGGTACTATGAGGCCAATCCAGTTCCACTGAAAATGTTTCAGTAAATGAACAATCCCTGCATATTGTACATTTTCTCTGGGAACCATGCTGAAGAAGGAAGGGAACTGCCTTCTGTCATTCAGGATTGGGTCAAATGAGCCATAACTGAGCTGTTTGGATAAAGATGCATAAATGATTAAATTAGGAGCCCTTTTACAATCCTGAAGATCAGAAAGTTTTTCAATTTTCCCTACAAAAGCAGATGCTTCTCCAATATCGTGATTAAGTTAGGTAAAGGTTAAAGTTCCCCTCACACATATGTGTTTATTTATTTATTTATTTATTTATTTATTAGATTTATACCCCGCCTCTCTTCACCCCTTCCAGGGGAACTCGAGGTGACATTGTGTACTTTATACCCATGCAACTTCTCTTAGGGTTGTGCAAAGCAGATACACTCAGTATGGTGTCCATCCTGCACCTCTAGAGAATGTCAAGGATGAGCAGATCAGATGTTACAATCCTTCAGAAGATCCATTGTCTCCTTGAATAACCTTTTGTCCACCTGCACAGAGAAAAACAGCTGTAGTAACAAGTTCTTAATTCCTCTATGGTTGATTATGTACAGGTGCCATTCAGTTGGTGTCAACTCTTCATGACCACATACATAGATTTTCTCCATGACAATATGCTTTTAACCTGGTCTTTCGGGTCTCCCAATGTTGCATCTATTACCTCTGTAATTAAGTCTATCCGCCTTGCTGCTGTCATTGTCTTTTTTCTCTTTCAACTTTCCCAGAATTAAAGCCTTCTCTAGAGAAGTTACACTCATTCATAGTATAACTTAATTCATGTAGGCTTTAGGATAGTAATGAAAAGGCCACATCACAGATACAAGGAATCAGTTCAAAAGTAGCACTCTGAGTGGTTTATACCTTCAATCCT
This sequence comes from Boaedon fuliginosus, assembly GCA_027560395.1. Classification (NCBI taxonomy): domain Eukaryota; kingdom Metazoa; phylum Chordata; class Lepidosauria; order Squamata; family Lamprophiidae; genus Boaedon; species Boaedon fuliginosus. The sequence continues at coordinate 224,514 of JANHGC010001578.1, forward strand.
AGAAATAATCTACTTAAAATAAGCTTCGCCATGGTAAATGAAATTTAATCTGATTTTGATATCACAATTTGAGCATTGCTGTTATATATTCTTTGCTTTAGCTCAAGCTTTGATCTGCAGGGCAAATAGGAATTTTTGAAAAAAGAAATGAGTGTCTGCAATAGTTTATGCATTTGAACTTTTGATCAAAATACCTGGCGTCTTGATGCTAGGCAGGTCCAAGACATGGTTTAACTTCAGTTTATTTACTATCTATAGTTTCAGTTTATTATTCCTTCTTACGCTAGCAAATAATACAGTGTGGAAAACCTGAGGAAATGGAGATCAAATGCCTGAAGAAAGTATTTTATATATTTGCCAAAAGACCATCAGAGGTGAAATGAATTGAATTTATCTCAAGTATACTGTATTTGCAATAGAGAGAAAGCCTTTGCTTCTGTCCCAGTGACTTGCAATACAGATGTCAGGAGGATTCAAATCAATCTTCAAAAAAATCTGCCTGCAACAGGTAGATTATTGCTTGGTTCAAAGAAGCCAAGAAGATGTTGTCTTGGGCTAAGATATTGTTTCTTTAAGCATTTTTTTCCAATAAATGTGATCCAAATATTGATTTTTTTCTTCTTGATTTAGCACATTGCTATTAGACAACACATTTATTTATTCCTTCAATCCATTAAGCCAAAATCTATGACATAGCATGATGGTCAATGTCAAAGAGGTATTCTGTGGGTCAACACAAAAATAGGAAATAATGAGACAATAATGAAGGCCTCAAAAGTAGAGTCTAATAATTATAACCAAAGCTGGACTTATGTGGTACAATAAACTTGAACAAAGGCAAATGCTAAAAATAAGAGCTATTTCTGTTGCAAGAAGGTCTACATATAACTGGGATAATGAATCCATAATTCTCCAGATCTATCTAAATTGCAACTCACAGGAGCCACAGCCAGCATGACAGTTGAAAATAATGGTGGGAGCTGTAGGTCAGCAATATCTGGAAGACCACAAGTCACTGATTACAGCACTTGTAACTTATCAGGAACCCCCGATTGGATGTGTGAGGATTTAGTGATCAGAGGGTGATAATTTTAAATGCATCGGAGATGAATTATTTCCACGATAGATCTGTAATGTAAAACTTTTCTATGCTATAACATTGTTCTGGTTACTGGCTTGAAGTTAGACATTCATCAGGGCAAATATTAAACTCTTAACATGTTTTCCTAAAAAATAAGGGAAATAACATTCAATAGAGTAGCTATATAAGACAACAGACATTTTTCATTCTTGAAACACTGTGCTCCGTTACTGTATGTGTATGACAGAAATTTATGGAACCAAAATCTAAACATCAGCATCTTAGAGATAAGTACTAGATTTGCTATTAAATATGAGCCTAAAAGGCATTAATGAATCATGGATGATTTGTACATTTCTTAATGTTTAAAAATAAACCCAGTTAATCAGGAAATATTTCCATTCTATGTACAGGATCATCTTCATTTTTTTCCTTCCGTTTTCCTCCAGTAAACATTAACTGTTAAATATTTGTTAACAAATATTTTAATATTTGGATGTAGTATATGTAAGGTTGTTTAACCTTAGCTATTTGTCAAATGTTTCTTGATTGGACTTTGGCAAAGCAAGTGGGATAACGTTTATTCGTATCTGAGAAAGATGGGTTCGTGAGAAGGGATAACCCGACCTATTCCCCCTTCCCTATTCTCTTTTCCATTGCCAATTTCTCATCACCTTACCCAAATTTATGACTATTTCCAACCCAGTGGGAATTTATTACTATTCCCAGTGCATAAACATTGATGATATCAACACCTAGGTATCTATTAAGCTATGGGAAAACGGAAAAAGAAGTATCAGGTTGAAATTGCAGTGGATTTAAGAGGGGACTATATTCTCATGTTGACGCAGGGCGATCAATTGCTTAAAGTGACCTTTTTCTAATATGTAGTAAAGATCTTTATCTAGCCGGTCTTCTGCCAAGTTTGAACTGAGGACAGACACATAACATGTTGAAATACAAATTACCCAATCTCACTTTCATTTAAGCTTATTGTAGTGTGTTGTACAAACGACTCCTGGTGACTTGGAGGGGATCATTATAAATATATTTATATGGCTTGGAAAGATAGGTAGCATAGTTCCATTGCAAAATTTTGCAATATGGGCCTAAAGGGCAGTGATATAAAAATATCTTGGGATAAACATATTGCATCTGCTGTAAAATTACCGATATTATTAATGTGCATAAAAAACTATTAATGTATGTTTGTTGGTTAAAGTGACTGCTTTGTTCGATAAAGTGACTGCATTGTTGTTTAATGTTGCATAAGATGCGTGGCTATATAAATCTTTATAACAAATCACCTTTTCCATTTATGAGTCATACTATGTGAACCAGTAAACAACCCTATGTGAACCAGTGAAATGTGAATCCAGTAAAATCTCAATGGAACTGGGAAATTAATATATGGCAAGACTTGGAATCTGCCCAAACAGCCATGAAAAGCCAGAGATCACTTCCAAAAACCCCATTTTGAACTGGTGCCTTTTGGAATCTGTCTTCCTTGTTTGGAAACAGATCGATCCAGAAAAACTGTAGCTATTAAGCAAAACAAAGATTTTGTTTAAATATTGTAGGATGCAGTTATAACTCACGGATCGCTGTGGCAAATCTTTTTCTTTTGTTTTTTTTCTCTTTTCATAAAGTTTGTTTAGAAAAAAGTGCAAACACCTCCTAAAAACTGTCCAGTTACCAGTCTGGGAGGAGGTTAATGAATGCAGGGAAATGAGTGAAAACGAGGATGCTGCGTTTATTTTTGTTAATGTTTTACTGCATTGATTTACTGTTATTGATTGCTTGGGATTATTGTTTCATAAAGAACTTCATGCTCCTTCAGGAAGGAAAAAATGTGAAAGTCAGGTGTGATTTCTGACGACTATGGAAACATTTCCACAATGTTTTTTTACAACAATATGGAGATGATTTGCAATTCCTTTCTTTGGGAATTTTTAAAAAAAACCTTCACTCTTTGGGAAATTTTTTTTTAAACTTCCCAGCCTTTCTTACAGTCCAGGGTTTTTCCTAACCACCCACTGTCCAGGTCCCATCTTGCATAATTTTCTGAGATCTAATTACCAGCCACTTGCTATGATTCAGAAAAGCAAAATACTAATAATAATAGCAATAATAATCCCAACAACAATTTTCACCCACTATTTGCCCCCTAAAAATCCTTTTTTGGTAGGGATATAGAAACAAAACACCATCTAGTGTTTTGCAAAGTGGAAAGTGGCATGGAGATCTCTGAGGATTTGGTGGAAAAGGGAACTTAAGAACAAGGGAAAAAGTAATCACAAATATTATGCTCTCCATTTTCTGATATTCTGGTTTAGCTTTCAGGAATGATTTTACGTTAAATTTAATGAATGGTGACTCCTGGAATGAGAGATTTCATTTGTTTTCTGAGAGACAATAGAATGGGGAAAGTTAAATGCTTCAGCTTGTAATGATTTATGCAGGCATTTTGAATACATATATTAAATCATCGCAGTCCAAGATTCACCTTCATTTAGAGCTTTTCAGCTTATTTTACAGTTAAGTACCTACACTTTCTCAGATCATTTTGTCAGCTCTGCAATCAATGGAGTGTTCCCTTCCAAGCCTTTGTGAACACAGCTTGCTTACTTCACTAACTCCAAAATTTTTAGAAAACAGCCTTGAAATACTGCTTCAGATGCTTGTATCGCTTATTTTAAAGACAGCTTATTGTTGTCTCTGGATTTTGCAAGCATTAATAGAAGTGTTCCTGCAAAATCAATATTAATAGGAAGGAAATTCCCTTGTTGTCATACTGCTCCATATATTCATCTGCAAAGTTTGCTGCCTAACCAAAACATTATTTTCTTAGCACACAAATACCTGGAAACAAATTGACTTCATATATCATTCCTTGCTGCTTGCTCAGTGGAAATAAAATAGCTCTCTAAGTAGTGAAAAATGAGAATCTTAAAACTGTCAAGTTTAATAATCCAGATTATTACTCAAAATATAAACTTGAAGTACATACATTTTAGAAAATGCTTGGGCGTGTGGCATAGAGATGCCCCTGGAGCACAAAAATGTTGAATGCAGTCTTAGAAGATGATAACGTGGGGCATATCATGTTCCTGTTGTACATGAAAGTTGGGACTCATATTCTTAGAACCTTTCAGTACTGTATCTAAGGGAAAAATACGTTTCTAATTGCATCAGATTACTTCCTTTGAAATCAGTTCAAGGTAATTAGCCCAATGACTAATAACAATGTAATTTTTACTGTTTTAATTGTTAGCCACCTTGAGTTCCCTTGTTTGGAGGAAGAAAGGCGGGGCACAAATATAAATAAATAAATAAATAAACAAACAAACAAATTTCATGCAGTGGTGGGATTCAAAAATTTCCACTAATGGTTCTGTGGTCGTGGCTTAGTTGGTGTGGCTAGGTCATCTGACCAGGTGGGCATGGCTTGATGGTCATCTGGTTGGGTGGGTGTGGACACATCGATTTTACTTCTTTGACCTAATGACCTACAAAAAGATATTTTTGAATCCCACCACTGCCTATAAATGGTTTATATCTGGAATGAGTGCGTTATTCACCAGATCTAATTTGTTTTGGCATCAGCCTGCCTTGCACCTACTGATTATGTGATGTTTGGGGTTTGGAGCTGATAATGAATTCCATACACTTTTATTGAATGATTACCCACCCAGCCCGGGAATCTCTTTGTGTTCCGTGTTAATACAAAGAAATTAGAACCGGACAAACTGTGGCAATAAGAGGGGTGCCAGGCTTACTAGGAGGAGGAGGAAGGGGCTTGTAAGTCTCTACAGCTGCTATCCTCACATGGTGTGTAACCCTGGAGGATAAGCTAGAGGGAACCCCGACGGCGAGTGCCTTGGAAATGCAGTCAGCGCCGCCACCCATGTCCCTGTCTTGGCTTGTCCCGCCCGGAACAGGAGTAATGCAACATTGCAATATTGAATCCGAGCCATCGGGCCCAACTTAAGCAGTGTGCTCTCTTTATAGGAAGGGAAGAAAAGCAGCCCTCGTCTAGAGGAGGCAATCGGAAGGAGGCAAGAGGTGGGCAGAAGTTACCAAGGAAGGCAGACACCCCAGTTCCGCAAAGGTTAACCTTACCGGCACTAAGCAACAAAGCTCGCCCCAGCCCAGTGAAGTTTTCTTGGTGAAAGAGCCGCTGGAGCTACTGAGCCCGTCTCTCATGCGCAAGAGACATGGTCTCAGCTCCAGTGGCTCTTTCACAGAGAAAGAAGCAGAGGGCCAAGACAGGACGGATTGGGCAAAGGGTGGAAGCGGAAGGGAGTTGGCGGGGACAGTGGGAGTCAGCTAAGCGCCCTTACCTAGCAGGCAGACGAGGTGAGAGGCGAGGCGCAGCACATTCACTGTATGTGTGCTTGGCAGCAAAAGTTAGTGGCCAGGGGGAGCGGCGGGGGGGGAGCGAGGGACAGGTTAGCCAGGGACATTTGCCGGTTTAGTAAATCCCATTAAATTATCACCACTGGTTCATGTGAACCGGGCCGAAGCGGCTGAATATCACCTCTGATTTCATGCCTCTTAGACAATCCACATTCTTTCAGTCTTAAACACTCATCGGCAAGAATAACATGCTAACAATAGCAAGAGCGCTTACTTTTGCTTTTAGACTGATATACCACTTTACAGTGCTTTATACCCTCTCTAAGCAGTTTAGAGAGTCAGCATATTGTCGCCAACAATTTGGATCATTTTACCGACCTTGTAAGGATGGAAGGCTGAGTCAGTCTTGAGCCAGTGAGAATCGAACTGCTGGCAGTCGGCAGAATTTGCCTGCAATACTGCATTTTAACCACTGCACCACCATAGCTCGTCACTCACGCCTCAGTGAGTGTGCTTGAGATAAAGTTGTGTAAGTAATAATGATGAAGTGTAGGTGAAAAATAGTCAAGTGGGATCTAGGCAGGTTATTGGTGTTAAGGAAATAATTAGTCCATAAGCCTACTATGGATTCTGAATTAATTTAAGGAAGGTCCTGGAAACAATGCTTCTCTAGAAAGTTGGAAGGTCCTGCCACACAGTTCAGGATGCTGCTTTCAGGGCTGCTAAAGGAAGAACTTACCCCAATTGTGATTTTAAAACAACAAAGACCATGATTCCTCATTTTTCCCTCCAGCATTTCCTTCCTAGTGTTTGCCCCACACAGAGCCTTCTATATATTATCCTCAGTTGGTGCTGAATACTGAATTTGTAAGGCAAGAAGTCAAAGGCACTGATTGCAAACAAGAGGAGGATCGTCCATTGAGTTGGATTTGCAGTGCTGCTCTAAGAAGATTGCTAGATCTTACAGGAATGTACGTTTCCTTCCGGTTTTCCTGAGTATCTGATGGAGATCTCCTGACCTGGATTTTCCTAGTTGGCCAGCTTCAGCCAGAATCCAGTATGGTTTATTACTTTGCAGCCTTTAAACTAGTCTCGATCCCCAGCTCCAAGAGAACTGGTGTGTCTTGTTCCGCTCCGGTGTTATGCATACAAAGAAAGAGGCCTGAGACTGTACCTGTTATAATTCTTCTTTAATGATACGCGATAGCACAAAACAGCAAAATGGGTGATTTCCCAGTGAGGTCGGCGTCAAAGGCTAGTAGGGAGGGAATGCTTTATATGTTGGAATCCTTTGTTAGATCCGCCCCTCAGTCCCATCATATCCTGACATCCATATAGGAGCCTTGTATGTCCGGGACCTGACAGGGCGTTTCAGGAGCCAAGGAGCAGCCTGCCCAAACCCAACTAAACAGCATTGACAAACCATTTACTAATAAGGAGTGCCTACTTTTCTTTTCCTACCAACTATTTGAGGATCCATCTAAACCCTGATCTTCCTGAACTCTGTGCACAAGCTGCAAATAAATACTTTTATCACGGCATTCTCTTTTCAATGCAGAGATGTGCTGCTTTTAGTCCCAAGTGAATTGGTATCTGTGCAAAAAGTGCCCTTTGACTGCCGTTGAACCTTAACTAGTGGGGCCCATATAATATATTCCCTGCCCTCTTTCCAGTGGCAAGCAGCCTCCAAAATCCTGGGTTTCTTTGTGGTGAAAAGAGTCTCTCTGATTCTCTTTGTGTATCTCCTATAGCTAAACACTGTATAAAACAGTTCACTTCATGAAAACCGGCCTTATACCCCCCTTGCTGGTCTCTGAGCTCCTTACGTTTCTCTTAGTGAGTTGCGCAATGTGCTAAATACACTACACCACTACTACTTGAGTACTTCGTATGTTAACTTTAAATACCCTTCGTACTGCCTTCCCCATAAATTGTCAACTGCTCCTTATAAGTTGCCTTTAAAGCAAAGTCTCAAAAAATAGTTAATAGGTTATATTGATTAGTTATTCATTACAGTTTTGTTTTTGGATTTCGGAACACATAAAGCTAATAATCTGTAATGTAAAGGTTCTGATAGAATTGGCACTGGAAAGAAAGAGCTAATTTGTATACCGTGTTTCCCCCAAAATAAGACCCTGTCTTATATTTTTTGCCACCAAAAAAGGCACCAGGTCTTATTTTCGGGGAATGCCATCCACTGACTAACCTATTAGATAGGGGCACACATATATTGAACACACGTGTAAAAATCAAGTTAGGTCTTACTTTCAGGGGATGTCGTATTTTCAGGGAAACAGGGTACTAGCTGACTGAAGTGAGAAGAGATGGTTTACATAGCTACACAAAAAAATTCCTTGAGGTAACCTGTCCATGACTTTGTTTTCCACATTATGCAATAGGTTTTTTTATATAGATGTATGAGTTTATCCGTAACAACTGACTCATGAGAGAAAATGCTTTAAATTACTATTGAAATCACTCTGTCAGGCATGAACAATCAAGACCACACGTGAAGAGGCCAATTAGCTGGTTTATTGCTCAACCCTACCCTGTTTCCCTGAAAATAGGACCTCCCCTGAAAGTAAGACCTAGATTGATTTTTTACACATGTGCCCAATATACATGTGCCCCTAATAATAGGTTAATCAGTGGATGACATCCCCTAATAGGTTAGTCATTGGATGACATCCCCTGAAAATAAGACCTGGTGCCTTTTTTGGTGGCAAAAAAAATATAAGACAGGGTCTTGTTTTCAGGGAAACACGGTATATACAGGAATCTTCTCAGGCGGACAGTTCACACCTGGGTAAGACTAGTTAAGATTCAATGGCAGTAAAGGGGGAATTGGAGTTTGCCCTCTTATGCCCGTGTAGGTATTGCAGACTAGTTCCTTGCTTGACTCCACCCCTTGGCTCTGCCAATCTCTCTCCAATATATCCACAGCTTCAAAAAATGAATATTAAACTAGGTTTGTCTGCAGGATTACAATCAGGAGTGGAAGACACAGGGGGGGTGGGGAAAGGAAAGTACAAATGAAAGCCAATCGATAGGGAGAGAGAGAAAAGGCTGAAGTGAATAGATGTGAAGTAAGAAGGTGCTCGAATATAATAAAAGGCAAAGGATTTCAGAAGGAAGGGCATTCATCAGGAACAAGCTGTAAGAGAAAGGGTCAGAAAACTTAACATAAGGTCAGAAAAATGGAGAAAGAAGAAAATTGAACTTGGCAGATCTGCACAGATTTTGTACCGTTAACTTTTTTTTTTCCTCCTTCAACTTCACTTCAAGTTTCTTTCGACTTTCCTTAAAACTCTCTGTGGTTTTAGTAGACTAGATCTATCTTTTTTTATTTTATTTTTTCTTTGTCTTTCCCTTTAGTTTCTGCGGAGGAAAATTTCCGGTCTTGATAAAAAAAAAATTGTCTCCAATCTCCATAATGAGGAAAACAATATACAGAAACAATTGTTCTGATCATGAAGAGTGGGGAGGGCACTACTCCAAAGGACAAAATTATGCCTGAATAAATATAGTGTCTCTGAAGTGTTCCTTGGCAGAACAGTTATGACACAGTAAGAAAGTTCCTTGTGGCCAGCTACATCTTACCCTTGACTTAGGACCATAATAAAGATCAAAATCTGCCAAGCAAGGTGGTGGTGAAGTGACTTTTTTGCCACAGTTCTTAAGCTAATCACAGTTAAATGAATCAGGTGGTCATGAACCAAATCCAGCTTCCCCTTTTAATTTTGCTTGTCTGGAGCTGACTAGGAAGGTTACAAATAGCAATCACGTGACCCTGGGATGCTGTACCCGTCATAAATCTGAATCAGTTGCCATTTTGATGGTTGTAAGCACAAGAACTAATCATAAGTCACTTTTTTCAGTGCCATTATAACTTTGAATAGTTGCTAAATGAATATAAGTCAAGGATTACCTGTAATCCTTGCGTCTTTTAGTACAGCTGTCAGCTGCTGAAATATAAATTACGGTAGTATTTCTTGTTAAGCTGTTGGGTTGTTTTTAAAGAAATGTGTATTTTACATAACATTTTTATTGAGCTACCACAATATAATGTTCCATAAACAGATGGGCCCCCTTCAGTTGTACTTTGTACCAAATATTCTTTGAAAGTCAGTTCCCCCTGGAATGAGGAAAGTTAATCGTAATATTGTAGGAATGAGCTAATGCATCACACATCAAGATCAAAAAGCCTGCAGATGTGATTTTTGAAAATTGGGTAGGATAATTCCAAGTACTTCTTTAAATATCACAAGCTTAAAATCAACTCTGGGTTAAGCCTTATTATTACAGTGCAGAGCTCATGAAAAAAATGGTGGCCGGGTTAATATTTGTTAAGTTGGTTAATCAAGTTAATTCATAATAAAACTGAGAAAAACATCTGTGCTGGTTATCATAGTGTGGTAAAAGTGCTGATATAGGAACCAAGAGCCTCGGTGCCACAGTGGTTAAATGCAGCATTGCAGTCTCTGCTGACTTGTTCAGCAGTTTGTCAGATCGAATCCCACCAAGCTCAAGGTTGACTCAGCCTTCCATCCTTTCTAAGGTCGGTGAAATGAGGACCCA
>JANHGC010001579.1:110800-126256 GCA_027560395.1 Boaedon fuliginosus
GGCTGGGGACTTCTGGGAGTTGAAGTCCACCCATCTTAAAATGGCTGACGTTGGGAAACACTGGTCTAGGACACTGCATTTGCAGGAAAAATATTCATGTTTGGTCTGTCGTGCATCACAAAAGTAGGGTCAAGAAAAATGAAAGTATGGTTGGGGAGCATCTTTGATCAGCCTTGAGGGGTAGTGAGTCCATAGAAACAGCATATGTATATATATGTACATAAGATGCTGATTTGTATGCATGTACAGTATGTTGATATTTACACATATAATGCCTACTACAGTATCCAATCCTAAACTGACTTTGGATGTAAGTATGTGTATGAAAGTTTTTATTTCCTCCTTTCCTGCAATACTTTTATAGATGCTGTATTTGCCCATCTTTGAGGGTCTTCTCTTCATAATGTGATTTGTCTACCCATAACCAGCAGTTCAATTCAGTAGGATAGTAGAAGAAAGAAAACATTCTCCAAAGCAGCAAAAAACCAGGGTGAGTCTGGCAATACCTTTTCCACCTAACCAATTGTACTAAAAGGCATCCACCAGATTTAAACTGAATTGTAAAAGAGGGAAGGGAAGGGAAGGGAAAGAATAAAATATGTAAGGAAAAAGTAAGAATATAATAAAGAGAAAAGAAATATATAAAATGTGACTTCTAATCTTCATTACAAATGTAAACAAATTTAGTGACTCTTCGCTCCCTCTGAGAATAGAAACATTTATCTCTTCATCCCATACCCCATTTCTTATTTGTAGACAAATCTATAAAACCTCATCTTTTCAGTCCTGTTATCAGCAGAAAGTCCATAAAGGGTTGCCAGAAGTAACAATATATCTTGTTTTAACCTTGATCAAATAAACCAATTTTATATTCCTTCCTTCTCCTTCTAACAGCCTTAATCTTTAGTTCATTCAAATATTGACATTGGATTCTGTTTTATTTCTTCTTTGTTCCATTGTGCAGAGTTATTCAAGGCTTTCATAAGCCTCTTTTGTAAATCCACTAGGACAAGTTAACCAGGTCACTTTCTTGCTTTGTCATTTGTATTTTTAAAACCTCAGCCAATTTCTTTTATAGATCCAGTGAAACATCCTTTTACTAAGTCATTCTCTGGGTCTGTCAGTTGCAAATCCACTTTCAATACTATCTCTTATCTTGTCGGATAATTTTTTTGTCTTCATCTTTCATTTTGTCAATAACATTTTTTGGGAACAGTCTTTCAATAGAAGCAAACCACTTTACTGACATTGTTGATATAGTGGCTACTAATTTCTGATTCCATCCTTAAAAATTCACATTCACAATTTTAATTGTTACACTTCTTGGCATCAATCTGAAAGTTTGTATTTATTTTTCCTCCATTAAAAATCTTTGGTACATTTAGTTTTTAATTTCATTGTGCTTGCTCATATTTCTTTCTCATACCGTAGCTATTGTTAATTGCACTTTAATAATTTTTAATCTAGCTCTCGATTGCTAACACATTTTAGCATTGTTTTAAAATTACTCTGGTGTCTTATCTTTTGCTAAGATTAAGTTTATTTGCGTTTGCCATTTTTGTTGTGATTGGTTTTTATAGGGATAGACAAATCTCCCAAATGCACTTTCTGTTCAGTTTTGTTTTGTTTTGTTCTTTAATCTCTTTAACTGACAATTAACAAAATAACAGAGTTGGAAGATCTTGTAGTCCAACCCCCAGCAAGAAACCTTATACCATTTCAGACAAATGGTTATCTGATCTCTTCTTAAAAACCTCCAGTGTTGGAGCACCCACAACTTCTGGAGGCAAGTGGTTCCAATGATTAATTGTTCTCCCTGTCAGGAAATTTCTCCTTAGTTCTAGGTTGTTTCTTTCTTGATTAGTTTCCATCCATGGCTTCTTGTCCTGCCTTCAGATGCTTTGGAGAACAGGTGGACTCCCTCTTTCATAGGTTAAAATGCATACAACAATTCGAACATGTTTATGCTGAATTCTTTTAATTTGGAGGTGTTTGTGTTTTTATTTATTAAATTTACCAAACTTATATAGTCGTCCATCTCACAGAACAAATATGGATGGGTTTTTAAATTATTTATATTTTTGTAAGTATGCTAATGCAAGCATTTTCATTTGCCGTTCACCAACATCTGTGCTTTTGGGTGCTTCTTCCATCCAATATTCATATTTTGGCACGGAGAGGTTGGAGAGCTATATTGCAACAGTTAGAGAAAGATAGCCACAAAAGTACAGATGTTTTTTCCAATGTGCGTGTTGTTTCAGGAAATGAGACATAAATTAAGTTCAGATTCAAATGCGAACGGAATGAACTTCTGTCCCCTTCTCATCTTTATTTATGGGTCATAATTAAGTATCACTACAGGCGCCAATTTGGGCAGAGACAGTAGTTAATAAATGCCAGAGATAATTGAGAAAAGGGATGAATGCAGAGATAAAAAAAAAATGGTACCTGTAATATGCTGCCAGAGGCAATCAATTCACCTTAGCTCATAAAAAGGCCAGCTGCATTCCCAAACCACATTGGAACGATTTGCAGCAAAGCTAACCCTGCCACTGGAGCAAATGATTCAGACAGCTTGTGCAAGGGAGAACAAGTGTCCAGTAATAAATGGGGAGATTTGTGTGGTTTGACTTTCAATATGGCAAATTTTGAGGGGCCTCTTCCTCCTCCTTTCACAGTCACCTGTTATATCATCAGGAAGGTATTTCGATGTGAACAGTGGATTTGGTCCTAGTCACTTGCTAAGAGAGAGATAAAGGCGGGGTGCTAAGAAGCACTTCCTGAATAACCCAAGATTGGCTAATCCGAAGCAGGATCCCAAATAAAAGCTAGCAGGGGACTGGGAAGGAAATCGTTGAATTCCCACAACTTGGGGGTAAGAACTGCCTATACTTCCTTGCTGTCTCTCTAATTGATTTCAAAGCCTGTACTGTACAAGTGTGTGTGTTTTCCAGGAGCATCATGAAGTAGATCCCTGCTGGAGGCAGAGGAAATGGGTTGTCAGGAGATCTCAACATTGACAGCTGCTAATCCGATCATTTTATTCCAGTAAACGCACAGGGATATTTGCAGACTTGGTTTGTGGAATCTGACAGATGTGGGACAGATGTAGATTGCCACCTCTAGCCAAGGGGTTGGTTTCCGAAGCATAAGAGTCGGGCCGTCTTCTGAGATTGATGGCTGCCAATCGCTTTGGGGGAGGAACAGATGGAATTGTGCAAACGAGCTTGGATTTTCTATTTCCATCCTAGATTTGGGGGAATCTTTGTTTTTGCTAAGCAATGCTGCTATACTACTGTATTTAAGGGTTATGCAGTTAGGTTAGGCTGGGTTAGGCTAGGCTAAGCTAGGTTAGGTTAAGTTAGGTTAGTTTAGAGATTCCTATTTTTTAATCTAAAATCCTGGAACGAAATGCAACAATGCTTAGGTCTCATCCATCTACTTGGGAGATTTCTCCTCTTCTGTGGAGTTCTTTGTCACTCTTGTGGTTCCTGTATTCCTGCATTGCATTGCAGCCTTAATACTCTACCTTGGTTGCATGCACTTGTATGGAGGTGCTGGAAAACTCCCTGTGATTGTAAGTCAGCATGATCTGGTTTTTAAACTTACTCTTCTGTCATTTGTAGCATCGGGTGAAGGTATGCATGAGTGCCATTTATCTGTAAGATTTATTTATTGAGTGTATAGATTTATTTTTTTTAATTTTCGGTATATCCCGTCTCTTTCTTTTTATTAGCAATTCGAGGCAGTGAACACACTCCTTACTTCCTCCTCCTATTTTCCTCACAACAAGAACAACAACAACCCTGTGAGGTGAGTTGGGCTGAGAGAGGAGGGCTGACCCCGTCACCCAGCCAGTTTCCATGCCTAAAGTGAGACTAGAACTCACAGTCTCCTGATTTCTAGCCGGGCGCCTTCACTACTAAAGCAAACTGAGACATTTTGTTCGGCACCTCAAAATGGCTAGAACCACACATTGCGGCTTTGGATAATAATGGGTGAGGGGGCTCTGAGGATTGCAACGTAAAGGAGCTGAAGGGGCTGACTCCAGCCTTCCAACCTCAGGAAAAGCCATTTAGAAATCTACAATTCTTTGCTTTTCCTGTAAAAATCGAAGGCTCTATGTGTCTGTTTTCTGTGAGATTCATGCCGACCATTAGGCTGAACGGTTTGGTAAAACCAAGATGGCGGGATGTTGTCCTCTTACATTTCTGAATATTCTTTTAATATAAAATAATTTTTATTATTTAAAAACGTAAAAAAAAGACAACAAAACAGTAAGACAGTGCATCAAATATTTACACTTATCTATGCAGTAATTACGATTCGACCTGTTAATTCCTTCTTTTCACCAAATCTTAACATTCAGTTTTTACTAACCTCTATACAAACTCTTTATTTATACTTTCTTTTTCCATTACTTCGGTTCTTAGCTTCCTATATTTATTTATTTCCTTCTAACCAAACGTACCATCTTTCCCAACTTTTGTAGAATTCTGATTCCCCTCTATTTTTTAATGTCATGGTAAGTTTATCCAATTCTGTGCCCTCTAGTCTCTTGTTTATCAGAATTCTGTCTGTAGGCAGGTCTTTCTTCTTCCAATTTTGGGCAAAAGCTAATCTAGCTGCTGTTACTATGCTTACCAACATTTCTGAATATTCTTGTTTCCAACAGATCCATTATTGCTTTTTAGGAACCATGTTACATCTCGTCTTCAAGTCACTGGCTGCCATTTTGTTGATGGCATCTTCAGGTAAAGATCTTGGAAACGTACATGTTTTTTCTTTAGATGCAGTGAATATATTTGAATGTGAGTTGTGGGTGACAGGGGTGGGGTGAATCCAAGGACACACACACACACATGCACGCACGCACACACTATAAATCTGTTGCGTTGCACCATATGCAGGGCTAGGCAAGTTGTTATAGCCTCCCACAATTGCCTTTCTCCCATATTTCATACATGGAAGCATCATAAAAACAAATATAATTGTCGTGGTGGCCCCTTTAGGCAGAGAGGTGGGGAGCTGAGTAGCAAATTGAAGTCCTTTTAATCATACCTGACATTCCTGTTGGAGGGAAGGGCTCCGTTCTCTGCAGATAAAAAGATGATCTGCTTCCAAAACTGAGGAATCAGGAAGCCTCCTGCATACCCACTTTGGAAAACTGAGGTGAGCCGGTTTATGGCTTACACTGAAGGCTGAGAGGACTTTTTCAAGCTTGAATGGAGACATCAGGCAGCAGTTCCCTTTTCTTTGCTGTTTTTGTGTTTCCTCTCTGTTGTCACAACACCTGGACATACATACACTCTCCCTCCCCCATTATTATTATTTTTTTTTGTCTTTTAACCACCCCATAATCCCTTGTGGGATGGAGTCTGGGCAACTGAATGGAGCTGAGTGTTTACTGGCCGGTTGCCCTTCCTCTCACCAAAGTGGATTTCGCAGCAGATATATTCTCACTGTGCCCAGAAAGAGAAATGTCTGCCTCTACCTAGGATCAAACTTGCAGCCTCCTGATTGTGAGGCGAGAGCTCCACCTCTAGGCCATTGCACCACTCTTCCTCCCTCATTAATGCGCTCTTTAAACTCAGCAAGCCATGAGTCTGATTCCCTGTCGATTCCCTCCTGAACCTCAAAGAGGCTGGAATTTTCTCTTCACCACAGTAAATAGCAACTAGTTGAGATTTTTATGTAGGGAAAGTTTGCCCCTGCACAGGTGGTCCTTCACCTGAATGCTCTGTGGAGAATTATTTATTTATTAGAAAAATTTATATGACCTCCCAACTCACTCACGGAGGCTTACAGAAATAAAACTCTAATACAAAGGTCAATAACACCCATCACTTTGGCAACAACAATCAAGCCAACCATTTGATGGGCTTCCTATAATCCTGGGGTTCCCCAGGCCATTTGCAAAACCATGTCTTCGGGACCTTTCAAAAGAGTGTAAAAGTGGAGGGCATTCCTATTTCTGCAGAGATGATATTCCAAAGGGTGGGAGCCACCACGGAGAAGGCCCTTCTGCTTGGTCCCACCAAATGGACCTCCTTAAGAGAAGAGATCTGTAATATATCTTCTTGAGAGTAAAAGAGAATCTCACCCTTTCTTGGAACTAGGTTCCTTGATTTCTGACTTTAATGCATCTTTCAGTTCTTCTGGGGTTCTTTCTTCCTTGCTTTGCGGTTTATGCATTTTTATTCTCTTTTTCTTTTTCCAGCTGCTGCAGCGGAAGGAGAAAGGGTCCTGGGGGGGAAACCATGCCTGCCCAATTCCCAGCCATGGCAGGCTGCCCTCTTTGCGGGATGCAGACTGATCTGTGGAGGGACTCTCATTCACCGATCTTGGGTGGTCAGTGCTGCCCACTGCAGAAGGTCATCGTAAGTGCAAATAGGGTAAAGGATGTTGGGTGTGCTGTTCATTTTAACAAGACTATGAAAAGATCATAAAGGCAAGAAAGGTTGAAGGGAGGGAATGTGTTTAACCCTGGGCATAGAAGAGTAAGGTCATGCTAGCACTTGGCCACATGGAAGGACGCAAATATTTACTTGGTCTCGTCTAAGTGGGAGGGACTTGGATTTGATAGGAACACGTAGCAAGGGCAGATTATGGGTTATATTGTTGAAGAACTCTCTAGCTCCAATAAGAGAGTTTCATCAATGAAATTAATTGTATAGGGAGATAGACGACTCTCTGTCACTAAAGGTCTTCAAGTAGAAGCTAGCTACTAGCTATCTGCTGTGGATCTGTTCATACTGGATTTTCTGCATGAAATAGAAGGTTGGATGTATTAACCCAAGAATATGATTCAACAATGATATGATTGCTTATAAATGTAGACTAAGCTCAAGAACGCTCATTGGTATCCTGAGTGCATCCTGATTTACTTATACCATGAAGAGTACATCCTGATTTACTTATACCATGTCCCCCTGGTCCTCTCTAAAAATATCTGGATTACAGTTTCAATAATTGTGGCTAGAACGACCAGTAAAAAAAACCCTTCTGGCAGACATCAGATTGGAAGGTTGCTCTGAGAAAGGAGGCATCACACAATCGTCTCTTTTACATGAATGAAGTAGATTGTGCTGCCTCACTTCTCCTCCCGCAGTAACATAGAGGTAGTTTTTTGACTTACAACCAGCATTAGGACCAGAATATCTGTCGCTAACCAAAGCAGTTAAGTGACTTGTACTCCATTTAGTTTCACCTACGCGGATGCATTCAAATAAAAATGCAATAAAATGAGAGCTGGCATATAATTACTCTTGCCAAGAATTCGAGTCGCCAGCCAAATTTTGTGGCTCCTTCATTTTCACAACACTCCAGTGTGAACAAATGAAAGCTCCAGTTTATTTTCTTTAAAGAAATCAGCAAGCAAAATAAATGAAAGTTGAGATGCTTTTAAAGACGCAAGGGCAGATCCAGCAAGAGAGGGGGGGAAATGAGTTTTGCCACAGGGCAATGTTCCAGTAACAGAAACTAATCTTGTCTTGTTCTTCCAGCATTTTCCCCGTGCGTCTTGGAGAACACCGTCTCAGGCACATAGACTGGTCGGAACAGCTCAAGTTATCATCAAAAGCCATTGTGCATCCTGAATACAACCGGCGGACTTTAAACAATGATATTATGCTGGTTAAACTGCTGGTCCCGGCTACCTTAAATAACCATGTCAAAGTCCTGAATTTGTCTACCAGCTGCCCGGAGCCTGGAGCCAAATGTCTCATTTCAGGATGGGGCACAACAAGCAGCCCACAACGTATGTTGACAGATAAACTGAGTTCTCCTATCATTTCTACATGCTGCTTGGCCTAGTGATCGTTTATTGAATCAACCTGAGAGATTACATGGGTGCATCATGCTGAACCAAAATAGAGATGCTGTGGTTTAATGATGGAGTGTGCATGATTTCCAGTGTAAGCTTAGGGCTACATTGTGTTTCATAGAACAGGTTGAATGAAACAGTGGAGGAACATTGTCTGTTATGGGAGGCAGTCTTAAATATTATGGGATGCTCAAGATGTTTAGAAAGACATTTTAGGCATCTGCAATGCTTAAGACACCCCCTTTGCCATTTTAGAACTCCTAAATAAAAGGCTCCAGTGTTGACCACCGTCCAGCTGGGCTTATGGCATTGAAGGTCACAAAAGAGACAACGATTGCTTGCAAATTTTGCCACTTTGGCAGAGTTTCATGGGACGGTCCAGTCACACATAAAAACATTATTTTAAAGCTGAAGCGGAACCCAACTTTACATTTTTGTTTACTCCTCTTTTAAACCATCAAAATTAATGACTATGTTATGGCAATTAATTCTACAGGTTAAACAAGGTAAGAAGCTCCTCTTTTGTCTAGTCTTAAATCTCTGACTGGTCCATTCCAAAGTCAACCTTAGACCTAGGCATAAGAGGAAAGAGAAGAATGCCACTTTTCTGTGTCTACCTCCTCCTTTATTGAACCCTGTCTTCCTTTACAGCCAAGTTTCCAGATGCTCTACACTGTGCCAACATCACCATCATCAATCACCATGTTTGCGGATCGATTTATTCCAATTACATCAGTGAAAATATGATCTGTGCTGGCAAGATGGAGGGAGGAACAGATTCTTGCCAGGTAAAAGGAGTTGGGGGTCTATTTAGGCGACCAGCTTAATGGGATTTTCTCCAGTCCAGGAGGAGGAGACCAAAGGATGTCAGAAAATGACTTTAGGCTCCATAGCTTGTCTCTACTCTGCCTTGATGACCAGGCCAGTGACTGGTATAATTCTAACAATGTACTGCAAAGTAGGTTACAGTCCAGAATTTGATTGATTTTCCAGGGGTAGAAAAAAGACTCCCCCCAACCCTTAAAATGAGCTGGCTTTGGGAAGGAGGTTTTGACAGATGGCGGGAGCAACAAGTTTAGCCATCCGTTAAAAAACCTTACAATAAAATACGTGCTGTAACCATCTTCACGTGATCGGCTTGTCAGGGTTGCTGAGAAACTCATGCCTGACTTGAAGATCATTCTGCAGGGAGCTGCAATCCCTTTGCAAAGCAGAGGTTTCTGCAAGATCTCCCACTTCGATCAAGTGATGAAAGTATAATTTGCACCTTTGCAATTCCTGCTCCGGCTTTGCAACATCATGATGCATGCTCATACGGTGACAAGCGCTATTTTCGTAATTTACCCTCCCTGCTTTGCCTTCTCAAGGGCACTATTGCTGCAGAGTAACCTGCCTGTGGAGACATCTACGCAGGGTTGACAAGCAAGGCACTGTACCAACATTCTCAACTCTAGCTTGCTCTTGGGAAATGCTTCTCTTTTCTTCCCCTCTCTCAATGCTGCAATCCAAACCAACATAGCAAAGATGGGCAAGTGAAGATGAGGTGGCATATCAGTCTTCTTCTTCCCTCATGTTCCTAACAATAAAAACCAGGAAAGAGGTAGCCATAGCTTAAGGAGAGGTACCATGGTTCTATATTGGGGACGGATAGAGGTTCCATTGGTTCTTCATTCATCCATGAAGCTTACTGGATAGGTTTGACTTTCTTTTAGCCTCATACACCTTAAGAGTTGATCTGAAAACCTAAAGGAGAAGCCAAAATTGTTGCCTTGTGCTCCTGGGGCGGGGAGAAGAAAGGACTCATGTTATATTTCATTTTGTTTTCCGGACAGGGCGATTCAGGTGGACCCTTGGTCTGCAATGGGAAGCTGCAAGGCATTGTATCCTGGGGCCCCTTCATATGTGCACAGCCAAATAGGCCAGGCGTTTATGTTAATGTCTGCAGATACGTTGACTGGATCCAGGAGACTATCCAAAATAACTGAGGCTCACAGGACAATTCTGAACCAACGCCAAAGGGAGAAGAAAGTTTGCTTCTCTTTTTGGTTAAATTGGCCTTGTATTATATTGATGGTGTTTTTGACATGCCTACTAAAATGTCAGTTAATAAAAGCCATGATGGTGGCCAAGTTTTCTTGGGTCCAAAACTTTATTTGACTCCCCCAGCACACCACACCCCAATATCAATACTTTAGCAACTTGAATCTTCCTTTATATGTTTTAAAATATACCCTTCGATTCACCAAGTCAATTCCCCTTGCAGGAACCCAAATAAAATTATCCTTCTCAGGTAGCCTCTC
Source organism: Boaedon fuliginosus (assembly GCA_027560395.1). Classification (NCBI taxonomy): domain Eukaryota; kingdom Metazoa; phylum Chordata; class Lepidosauria; order Squamata; family Lamprophiidae; genus Boaedon; species Boaedon fuliginosus. The sequence continues at coordinate 120,926 of JANHGC010001579.1, forward strand.
TTTGGACATACCCAATAAAAGTATCTCTCATCTCTTTGTTTAACTGACTCCATTATTAATTGCTTGTACCATTAGAAACATTCGACTGGAATTTTTCTTTTTATAATTCATGGCCCCCATCCTAGGGTGAAAGACAACAAGTTGTGTCCTTCAGTTGTGTAATTCTTCAGATATTCAATAGGACAACGTGCTTCTCCATAGCTTTCTCTTCTCAGGGTTAAATTACGTCAATGTTCTCAGTAAATCCATATAGAACTTAGTCTTCAGTCTCCTGATCCATCCTAGCTGTTCTTTTCTGGACATCTTCCATTTTATATGATTCCTTCCAAAAAGATCCTCTGGACTGAGGAGGGATTTGATAGTCCTCTTCAGATTTCTGGAAGGATGCTGCATAGAAGAAAATGTGGATCTACTTTTCATTATTCCAGAATCGAGAACATGAAATAATGGATTTAAGTTATAGAATGACAAATACTGATGAATATTAGAAGAAATTTCCTAATCGTAAGAGGCATTCATCAATGGAATGGGTGACCAAGAAAAATGGTAGCTTTCCATTTCAGTTGGATGGCCATGGATCATGGATGATTTAATTAGGTTTCCTCCAGTGTCCAGTGGGTAGGATTCAGTGATTCCAGTTCCCCTTTCCATCTGATCATTAAATGATGTGGTTATGTCAAAAACGAAGCAGACTTCTTTGGTTGCCATGGTATGCACCTTTCTGTAGGTAGTTGGCACACAACTTTCATCATCCTATGCCCTTGTGACCACATTAAATCATACTATGATTTAACCCAGGGGGATGCAACTCACATCAGTTGGAGAACAAGAACAGGCTACACTTTAGGATCCAGGAATGCTAGTGGATGAAGAGTTGCTCTCTCCCAATGACATCAGCTAAACTATTGTGTAAGAATCCCAGCAAAAAGGTTCATTGTCCACAGTCCACATCTGATTAGGCAAAGGTACACTTAAAGCAATGTCCCTTGAAAGAGACAAATGGGAAAAAGCTGGTCTCTCAAGCATCTTCTCTAAGGCTTTGAAGGAAATGTTTTTGTCCAAGTCTCTTCCTTGTCGTTTCTCAGTTCTTGCAAGAGCAAAAAAATCCTGCTAAGCTTCTCACAATACTTTTGACTTAGTCTTGGGGAATCTCATGAAGTTGAGCTCTTTGTGTAGAGTATTAAATCATTAAACATAGGCATTAATAACCTCCTGCCACACTGTTAAGTGTCAACACTCCAAATTATAGCTTCGGTGGACAAGATAATCTATTGTTACAGGTGACTAACAACTCCTCACTTTGCTATGAAGGAACAAGGCGTGGCTCAAGGGGCTTCAACAGGCATACAGAGATCGTATCCAATGTTCTAGCACCAGGGGATATGAACTTTAGCACCCGTGTTGGCTTAACAAGCTTCAGAATAAATCCAGCACAGATAGGTAGTTTCCATGGTTGTCAACATCAGATTAGATCAACCTTCTCCAACTGCTTGCCTTTCAACTGCTGGAATGACTCCATCACCTCCAGCCAAAAGTGAGCTGTGTTGGTTGGGGATAACTGGGAAAGACTAAATGTTTCTGTTACTTGGCAGAAGGGCCATGATGCATCTAGACAAAGCATTAAAGGGCAGTGATATCACATTGCCAATAATGGCATGTATTGTCAAATTGGGTATGTCTAGTCTGATGAAAAGAAGGACCAGGGGGACATGATAGCAGGGTTCCAATATCTCAGGAACTACCACAAAAAAGAGGGGGTCAAGCTATTCTCCAAAGCACCTGAGGGCAGGACAAGAAGCAATGGATGGAAACGCATCAAGGAAGGAACCAATCTAGAACTAAGGAGAAATTTCCCGACAGAACAATTAATCAGTGGAACAACTTGCCTCCAGAAGTTGTCAATGCTCCAACGCTGGAAGTTTTTAAGAAGAGTTTGGATAACTATTTGTCTGAAGTGGTATAGGGTTTCCTGCCTAAGCAAGGGGTTGGACTAGAAGACCTCCAAAGGTCCCTTCCAATTCTGTTATTCTATTCTATTTTATTCTAAATCTATGGTTTTCCCAGTTACAACATACAAAAGCCGGACCATCGGAAAGACTGAGTGAAAAGAATGGAGCTTCCGAATTGGGATGCTGGAGAAAATGGTTAAGAAACCTGGATTTTCTTAAAAAAAAATCCTGTCTTTTTTTAATTGAATATTATTCAATATTGGATGAAGACCAGACTTACTACTATTCATGGTAGGACCATAATGAAGCTAACATTTAAATGCTTTTGACGCATCACGCAAAGGCGCAAATCATTGGAGGAAACTGCACAGAGAGACTCTCCTCTGTGGCCAATAGCTGGCCACTGCTGCCTGGTGCTACACAGGTTAGTAAGTGCATCATAGACTGAAGGAACCGTATCTACTTAGGATAAACGTGAGGTCTCTTCCAAAGGAATTATCACAAGATTTCAAGAGAATTAAGCCAAATCAGAGAGATTCAACCAAGGTAGCTGTCTGAAATTATCAATCGCTGATAATGATCAGAAAGGTCGGCAGTTGGGTGGTTCGAATCCCTAGTGCCGCGTAACGGAGTGAGCTCCCGTTATTTGTCTCAGTTTCTGCCAACCTAGCAGTCCGAAAGCACGTAAAAACGCAAGTAGAAAAATAGGGACCACCTTTGGTGGGAAGGTAACAGCGTTCCATGTGCCTTCGGCGTATAGTCATGCCGGCCACATGACCACGGAGACATCTTCGGACAGCGCTGGCTCTTCGGCTTTGAAACAGAGATGAGCACCACCCCCTAGAGTTGGGAATGACTAGCACATATGTGCAAGGGGGACCTTTACCTTTACCTAGTGAACTCGGAGAAGGCTATGTAAGAAGTGTTCCATGTATTCCATGAACATATTGAAATGTAGAATAATCTTTTCCCATCTGAAACTCTAGGGATGTCTTCCTTAGCCTACTGTTGACACAAGAACGAGATAAGAACAAGGCTTTCAAGTTTTACTATTGTTTGCAACAGATCAGATTACAGGAAGTGGGAAGATGTGATAAATAATTGAGCAGAACTTTGAATATATCTCTACCTTTTTTTTTTTAAACTGTAATTCTTCAATCTATATTTACATATGGTATTTCCTGGCAAGGTAAATAACATATTGTCAGGCGCAAAGAATCAAGACCCTTCTTGTAGGTTGGAGCATAAATGATTTATTGAAATCTATACACAAGAACCTGGTCAACTAAGAGTCAGCGCTAAATAGGCATTAGATAAAGGTCAACCAAATTCAAGGGGGCCTGGCCTGGGTCTCTTGTAGCAACAAAAGGATTCTAAACTGGTGACACGTTTTACTCTGCCCTCCGATCTGCCTGCTCTTCTCCTACACAATTCTAATTAAAAGCCACCAGTTACATCAGTTGCAATCTTTTGTTGAACCTCCATGCATTTTTTGAAGCTGAACCTCTGCCATCAGAAGGAAGTATTTGAAATAATTATGGGATGGCAATCATGCCCCATAAATTTAATTAGAAGTTTTTATGATTACTTTTCAGAGAAGAGGGTGGCATATGTATGTCTGTTTGTTAATTAAGCCCTAAACCAAAAAGTAAACAGCGTTTGCAGATAAACAACAATAAGACAACTAAGTCATAGTATATTCAGAGCCTGAGAGAGATTGAGAAACTGACTGGGAAAACGTAGGCTACTAGTAATAACTTGGTTATCTGGAAAACCGATAGGCAATTAGCTGTGTAGGAAGTTAGCACCCACCCCTCTCCTAGAAAAATGAAATTCTAGGAAATATTAAAAAGGCAGAATATTATATTTCCCTGGATGAAGGTATAGACACAATAAATGTAAAGACAAAGCAGATTCCTGCAGCTTCCTGCCCTCCCCTTCAGCTCCAGGGTGATGGGATCAGGACATGATAAGATTAGCCCTCTAACCATCTCACCACATGGCACCTGAGAAGATTGCATCACCCAGCAGGATTCAACCAAAATTAGCACACAGATAACCTACAAAGCTAGCTAGGAATCCTGGCAGCAACCAGTCAGGACACTCTTCCTGTGCCCCAGGAAGTTCCAAGCCAGAGAGGGTGTAAAACCCAGGGGCTCTCAGCATCTCTTCCCTTTTTCTGCCCAGGAACCCATCCTGTTCATCAATAAGCCATCTTCCCAAGCAGTCACCACGTTTCCAGTGTCTTTCTTCCCCACTTGGAACTGAACCCAGATGTACATTTCTTCCAACAGTTGGTTCACAAAGAGACAGTTAATTTAAAAAAAAAAATCTGCCTCGATAAACACAGAAATTGAATCCCCAAATGAAAGCAATTTGGCTGCTGAGATTTCTGTAATTCATTCCATTCTCTTGAATAAATCTTCTTAAAGAAAACTTTGGGAGAATATTGCTATCAGTTGAAGTCAACAGAACTTTGTATGAAAATACGTTGGGGCAGATTATGCGTTTCCTTTTAAGGTATATGTCTAAGAATTGTTTTTGAGGAGATCTAGTGATGGAAATTTCTGGTCAGGGGGATGAATTTTGGCTTTAGATTCATCTTGGCATATCTGTAAATTTTGCTTGGGTGTTATGGCTGTGATACTTGGAGAAGATTGTAAAGCTAAAGGTAGCCCAAGATTTATGACTACATCACTGAGTGCGCTTAATAGTTTCTGGTAACTATTAATAGTTACCAGACATGGGCTGCTAAACTCTGGCTCACCACTAAGTGGTAGTGGAGTTTCCTCTGACTCTTTGCTGCCCTCTTGTGACTGACTAGTCAATGGCAGCCCAGGAAAGATAGCCCTTATTTGACTCCTTTATATATTTTTTCCTTCTTGTTTTCAGCATCTTCTATAATCTATATGACTATTGGAGAATATAGCCTGGAGCATTTTGAATGAACTGAACAGCTGAGGATTGCAAGTAAAACAATCTACGAACAGGAATATCATGTTAGCTACACACTCTTGGATCCAGTGCAGAGGTTATCCGTGTCCACGTTAGTCAAACAGATGTTTGATTTCCTTTGGTGCCAAGTTTTTCACCAAAAACTTTTCACTTCTCTTGCTTACATACCTTCTTGCTTTTTTTTTTTCATTTAAATCTTTCACACAGGTAGTTCTTGACTTAGAACAGTTTGTTTAGTGATTGTTCAAAGTTACAATGACACGGAAAAAAAGTGACACGACCATTTTTCACATTTATGACCATTGCAGCACCCCACGGTCACATGATAAACATTTGAACCGGTTCATATTTATGATGGTTGCAAAGTCTCAGGAAAGAGCCTCAGTGGCGCAGTGGTTCAATGCAGCACTGCAGTCTCTGCTCACTT